>VUQH01049785.1:2876-21709 GCA_015106775.1 Etroplus canarensis | reverse complement strand
ACGCAGACAGAGACGAAGACCACTAACAGAGGAAACAGGCAGGGCATGGGGTAAAAATGGAATAAACAAAAGTCAAAAACAAACACAAAAACCCCAACAAAAGGGCGAACTCTGACAGGTCAGTCAGTGCCAATGGCACAACTAAGCTACGCGTATTTGAAGGTAACATTGATTCTGAGGCATATATTAGGGTTTAGCTGCCATCAGGGTGACATCTCTTCCCAGGATATTCCTGCAGGACAATAGGCTTTGTAAACCCAGAGTGTGTGTGCTGACTGGTCATCTGCCAGATCTATTTCCTGTTGAAAATGTATGGAGCATCATGAACAGGAGAATCCAACAATGGACCACAGACTGTTGAGCAGCCAAAGTGTCATATTAAGCAAGAATGAAATACAATTTCCAATTGACAAACTACAGCAAATAGTATCCTCAGTTCCAAAATGATTAAATAGTGTTATTAAAAGAGAGGCTGGTGTAATACAATGGTAAACACGATGCCTCTGTCCCAACTATTGTTGTGTGTGTTGTAGCCATCAAGTTTTAAATTTGTGTATATTTACTAAACACAGTTAAGTTGATAAGGAAAAAACTTCTAAAATTTTTTCTTTGTACTTCTGTCAGTTATATGAAGTTCACATAAATTAAAATAACACAGTTTTTTGTTTGTATTGCATTTTGGAAAATATCCAAACTTATCTGGAAATGGGGTTTGTAAATTTAAACTTGCAAACACTTTATTTCTGCTGTAATGTGCATTTTAATCTAAGGGAACTAACTCACTTTCAGAGCTAACTTCAAGTGGTTGTCCCAGGAACTGCAATGTTTTGTACTTCAGCGTTGGCTTCATTTTTCATTCCATGTGGTTGATGCTTGATTATAATATACAGTTTGATTCTGCAGACTTAAGGCAGTCCTTTCTTTAAAAAAAAGTCTCACTCAGTGCACGTGGTGCATGCTGGGATAGAGTTCAAAATACATTTTCCAGAGGATGAATCAATAAACACATAGTTTCCTTGAGCATAAGCTTGTTTTGTTTTTGCAAAGGTCCTGCCCTCTATGCCTACAACAATGCAGTGTTCGCCGATGACGACTGGGAAGGAATTCAGATGGTAGGAAGGAGTGTCAAGCGCAATGACCCAAACAAAGTTGGGAGGTTTGGAATCGGTTTCAACTCTGTTTACCACATAACAGGTGAATCTATGTGTAGTGATCATACCTTCCTCAATTGTATGAGCAGTATTTTTGAGAACATAAACAGTTAACAGGAAAATATCTACTTTGTCCACAGATGTGCCAAGTATATTCAGTTCAGGGCACCTTGGCTTGATGGATCCTCAAGAAAAAATATTTGGAGAAAGGAATGGAGGGTTTCTGTGGTCTTTGGATGATCCTGAACACCAAGAAGCTCTGATGACTATGCATGATCAGTTCCAACCATATAAAGATATAGTGTCGCTTGTATGCAGACAAGAATGGTCTAAAGTTGTCATAGAGGAACGGCACTTCGATGGGACCATTTTCAGATTTCCTTTACGCAATGAGGCATCAGAAATTTCTGATAATCTATATGATTCACATAGGGTGGTTGAGCTTTTTGATAGCTTCATTGCAGATGCAGATTTGAGCCTCCTCTTCTTGAAAAATGTCACCTCTTTGTCCTTGATACATATTGATGTAGATGGCACTGTTAACACCAGACTTAAAATGAACTCCTCGGTCCCCACAGATGTTGTTTTGAGGCCAGAAGCAGAGTCAATCATTGAAGGTCTGACAAGGTTCAAAGTTATAACCCTCAACTCAGAAGACAACAAAGAGACAAAGTGGCTTCTGACAACTTGTACCATGAAAGAGGGCAATGCAGAAGAACTTGATTTGCTGGCAAAAAAGTTGAGCTTTATACCTCAAGTTGATCTGGCATTCCCCTGTGGTGAGAAGAGAGACTGCAGCCAGAGCAGACTGAGCTGCTTTCTCCCCCTTCCAAACAATGAATCCAATAAGACAGGACTCCCAGTTTATGTCAATGCATGCTTTGGTCTCACAGATAATAGAAGACACATCAAGTGGCAAGAGGAAGACCAGAGACATGATGAACATGCTTTGTGGAACGAAATGCTGATGCAGGTGGTGTTCCCACGAGCATATGTGATGATCATTCAGGATGCCATTAAACTTGCCCAAGAATCAATCGTCCCTGTCTCCTTCGTTTATGATCTGTGGCCAGATATCGCCCAGATACAACACAAAGATAAATGGTACCCTCTGGCTCTGGATGTTTTTCATCACTTATTCAGAGAGAACATGGCTGTCCTCTCTCTTGCCATGGATGAAAGACAGTTTATCACTCCATCTGAAGCCATTTTCCCCTGCCATGGCCCAACAAGCTCCAACATATTGTCTGCTATTAAGAGAACTTTAGTTTCCGTCAGAGAGAATCTTGTCACTTTACCAGCAAGTGTTGCAAGGGCTATAAAGGAGGCCTACCCAGATCAAACTAGCCTAAAACATGTTACGCCAACATTCCTCAGGGACATTCTCCACAGGCTTGGTGTTCATAGCATCTCTAAAAATGACAAACTCTGGCTTTTGGAGTATGTTTTGAGTGATGAACAATACAAAGAACTCAAGGGTCTTCAGCTCCTTCCACTCAGTGATGGCTCTTTCAGATCTTTTACAGACAGAGAGGAAGACACTGCTTTGATTGACAGCAATGAATTTCCAAGGTAGGGTTTTTAATATGTCTATGAATATTTCAAATGAACTTTATTTTTATTTCGACTGATGTATGCATCCATATTTTTATTTGATATGGTTTCTGGTTTTGAATTTTTTTAACACAGGCAAAATTACCACTTTTTTCTATCAATACTGATAAGAATGAAATGAGACGTAAGCAGTCTGGTGTTTGATATTGGTACATTGTCACAGCCTAGTTGTGGAAAAAATTTTATGAAGCAGCTAGCTGTGTAGATATCTAAAAACAGATAAACTGTAAATGTTGCACTATTTTCACCAGAGATGCACAGGGTTAATCAGATTTCCAGGAATATTCTAAATGGAAAACTTTCAGAAGTAAATATAAATCTGATAAAGAGATGTCTTTTGTTTTTGTTGCATTGTATGAATAAATGTGTCTTTTTTTCAGAGTCTTGCTGCCATTCTGCAAGCACCTCTTCATCCCTCAAGATCTCAGTCCACCCTGCAGTGTCCATCTAAAAGAAATGGCCAGAAGAAGTAGGTCATAGTAATTGTATAGTATGTAGAGATCCCAGAGTGATTTGTATGTGTCATCTAAATATTTTAACACAACACATATCTTCTAAAGTTTTCATTTGCTTTCATCTGCTCTTCAGATTTGTTCAAGGTTATCAACGTTGATGCATCACATGTGGCTCAATTTACAAGAAGGTTTTTGCCACAGGACTGGAAGCAGAAAGATACGAACCTTGTTACATGGGACAACAGCAACAGTCAGCATCCACCTTTAGACTGGTTTCAACAGTTGTGGAAGTTTCTCAACATTCATTTCAGTGAGTTAAGTCCGTTCACTGAAATACCTTTAATACCTGTCAGTCCCCTGACTGAGAGTCAGCCTGTATCACTCTCAAAACTACATCAGAACACAACCGTCATCTTTCAGAAAAGCAGGCAGCTGAGTTTGCCAGACCAAATAGCTCGGTTGGTGAACAAAGTTGGTGGCACAGTGGTGAGAGGAAATGAGTGGCTCAAGCACGAAGACCTTGACTCTTATGTGTTATGCCCATCTCCAAAGAGTGTTATGAAGGTCTTGATGAATGTAGATTTCCAGCATCTCATTACAGAACTCACATCTGCATCTCACACAGCAAAAGAAGAACTGAAGGATTATCTCTCTCATCTGGGTTCTCTCTTAGAAACTGAGAAAGATTTACTTTTAAAGTTGCCTGTGTTTCAAACCATGAAAGGATTCTGTGTTTCAGCTCAGTCAAAACAGGCTGTAGTTCTAATCTCAGGCCTAAGGGTACCAACAGAGCTCCCATTGCCTGATTCAGTAGTCCAGTGTGCTACTGAGGCTGACCACAGACTGTTGAAGCTGCTCAAAGTTAATCTCTTGAACACAGCTGAAGCAGCCATCCTTCTTGTTGACTGTATTAAGAACGGATCTTGTAGCATTGAAGAGACTGAGAAAACAATGACTTGGATTTTACAGCATGGTAATGTGCTTTTCTCTCAAAGCCAGCCCTTGAAAAGCAGATGTAAGGACTTGAGGTTCATTGAAATGAATGGACAGCTGAAAAAGGCCTCAGACTTCTTTGATCCAAGAATTCAAACTTTTAAAGTCATCTTTGATTCGGACTTCTTCCCCCCACCTTCATACAATCATTCACTGCAGATGCTGGAAAGCCTAATAGAAATTGGATTACTGAATAAAGAAGCAGATGTCCTCCCTGAGCATTTGTTACATGCTGCCGCCCTGATTGACAAACTGCGTGTGGACTCTCAAACTGAGGCTCTCAGAAGAGCTCAGGTTCTCTTGGAAATGTTGGATGTTAATGATCTACTGTCAAAGTTTTCCCACAGACAGCTTGACCACCTCAAAATTCTGAAATGGGTCCCATGTGAACAACCTGGTACTGACAAACAATTTAATGATGAAGCTCAGAACTATTGTTTTTTCTGCCCAGGTGAAATAAGACATTCTGTGTACAGGGACATTGTTGGACATGTAATGCCTGTGGTAGGGAACCTGAGTGACCGAGTTTGCAGGAGACTTGGTCTCAAAAACCTACCACCACCTGAAAAAGTGATTGAGAATCTGTCAGTCTTGAAATCAAAAGCACAGGAAATGGCTGATCCTGACGCAGATGTGGATTTCAAAAGGCAGTTGCATAGCATTTACAAACACATGCAAGAAAACATCTCTGTATTTGCTGCAATGATGAATAAGGAGACCTGCTGGCTGTGGACCCACAACCAGTTTGTTGCACCCCGTGATCTGGTTCTTGAGTACCCACGTAATCTAGATCTGAGCACTTTCATTGGGAAGGTGTCAAATGAATTTTTACCATATAAAAAGTTGCTGCAAAAATTTGGTCTGAGAACTGTACTTTCAAATGAAGAAATACTGGGAATTCTTCACTCCACCAAGCAAACAGTTGAAGCAAGGCAGCAGCCATTTGCAAGTTCCTCTGAGGTAAAAGTGTCCATAGAAATTCTTAACTGGCTGTGGAAAGAGAAGAAGACGGTTCAGGATGACATCCCAGTGCCAGTCATTGTAGAGGAAGGACAGTTTACCCTAAAACCGCGGTCAACAGCTGTCTTCTGTGATGTAAGCAAAAATGGACTGAAAGGACTAAACTACAGCCAAGAGGAAATGTGTGTCCTACATGAGGAAATCCCAAAAGCAGCAGCTGAATGGCTGGAAATTCAGTTTCTCAGTACCTACGTCCTCGATCCAGAGCTGGTGGGAATAGAACAGTGTGGACAATCTGAACCAATAACAATGAGGATAAAAAACATTCTCAAAGAGTATGATGAAGAAAGTGACATCTTCAATGAGCTCATTCAAAATGCAGAGGATGCTGGGGCCGATGCCTGTAAATTCTTGGTGGATTTCAGAGAACACAAAGATACCCCTGAAAGTCTTATTGACCCTGGCATGGCTCTTTGTCAGGGACCTTGTCTTTGGGCTTTTAATAATGAGCAGTTCACAGCCGAGGATTGGAAAAATATTGTGAGAGTTGGTTCCGCCTCAAAGGAAAACAAAGTGGAAAAAATTGGGAAGTTTGGACTTGGATTCAACACTGTGTATCATGTGACAGACGTCCCCTCCATCCTGAGTGGCAACAGTCTTCTCATACTTGATCCAAACGTAACTCACCTCACAAAGCACATTAAACACAAAACAAACCCTGGAATCAAGCTGAATCTCTCAAAACAGCAACTTTTTCATTGCTTTCCTGGTCAGTTTGGATCATATGAAAACATCTTTGACTGTAATTTTACCAGAAAAAGTCCTCCTGAACCCTATCCAGGCACTCTGATCAAACTGCCTTTCCGATGTGAAGAAGAAGCTCTCACATCAGAAATAAGCAAAAAGGAGTATCACAAACACGACATCCTCACTTTTCAACAGCACTTCTCTCAGAATTCACAAACCCACCTGCTTTTTTTGAAAAACATCAATACACTATCCTTACAAAATATCTCAAAGAATGGATCAACTCCACCAAGAGATGTTGACACAGAAACCATCTTCACTGTTTCCAAAACTGCTTTAAGTACAATGAGGATTCCTAATGAGACCAGTGTGTCCAAGCAGCGTCAAGCTGAGAAATCACTGATGAAACTTAATGGTAAATGCAAAGAGGTAATTGACTGCTGCGCACTTAACATTGTCCAGTTAACCAATCAGCAATCTGACGAAACTGAAGTTCGATGCTGGCTCCTCTACAACTGCTTTGGGACACATCAGTCTTTGGAATTGGCTCTTCAAGAAAACAAACAGGCCAGTTTCTCTTTGCCCATCGGGGGAGTTGCTGTGCCCTTGCAAAATGATCCAGAAACTGGAAAATTCACCACAATAGAATCAGATCTTGTTGGTCAGGCATTTTGCTTCCTTCCTCTTCCCATTCACACAGGTCTTCCAGTCAATGTAAATGGCACATTTGCTGTGACAAGCAACCGAAAAGATCTGTGGAAAACTGGAGTGAAAAATGACTGGAACAAAGCTCTTCTTCGGGATCCAGTAGTTACAGCATACATCACTGCACTCTCATCACTAAAGAAAATGTCTGAAAACAAGCAGTTGGAGAGTTACTGTTATCACACCTTTTGGCCCGATAGGCAGAAAGTGACTGAAACTTTCAAACCTTTGGTGGATGCATTTTACTGTACCATTGCCCATGACTCTATTGGCCCAGAGCTCTTCAGTGATGGAGAACATTGGTTCTCAATGAACAATGTCATATTTCTACATGAAAGTATTGTAAAGGATGATGACATCAGTGAACTTGCAGTACAAGTGTGCCAGAAATATGTAAAAGGACCCAACCATGTTGTTCCTCTTCCACTGTGGTTGAGAAATAGCTTTCAACAGGCTGGCCTTGAAAAGGTTTTGCAAAACAGGACATGGACCTGGGAGAAGTTCTACCAAGAAGCAGTGTTCAGTAACCTAAGTACCATGGATCCTAAGAGTAGAGATACTCTTGTGCTGCATGCTATTGATCTTCATGTCAAAGAAATTGACAATCTGTTGCTCAACTATCCATGCATACCCACAAAGGGTGGACAGCTCCAATGTGTCCAAAAACTTGTGAATCCTTCAGGGAAAGTGGCCTGTCTTTTTGAATCAGAGCAAGGACGATTGCTTGGCGGTACAAAAAATGACTTTTGCTCCCCAGAAAGGATTCGGCGTTTGTTGGAACTCGGAATGGGAAATGATCATCTCCCATTAGAAGAAATCACTGAGAAAGCAGGCACGCTTAATAAGCTCTGGAGCAAAGATAAAAAGAAAGCATTTGTGCATTTGAAGTGCCTTATTGAACTGATGAAGAATCACATGAACGATGGAGACTCCCTCCACTGGAAAACACTGAGAACAACTCCTTTTGTCCCAGCATTTTCCCCCGGTGACACAAAAATGGAAAGAAAAGTCACACTTAAAAAGCCCACTGATGTTTTCAGTGACAAATGCTCCTTACTTGTCAGCTTGACACAACCAGTGATGGATCATGCTAATCTGAAAATACACAACACTGACCCAGTCCTAGAGATTTTGGGAGTTGACAGCACTCCAAAGCCAGAGACAGTGCTTCAGCAGTTGCACAAAGCAAGCAAAGAAGCGCATTCCATTAGCAGATCCACGCTGTACAAAATAGCATTTGAGTGCTATAAATTTCTAGATCAGTGGATCTGTGAATCTGGAAAAACCAGTTGCATTTCAGTTTGGGCAAATTCATTTCCTTTCATCCTTGTTGGTGATGTATTTGTGAATGTCAGCCGTGTAGCTGAGAATGGGCAATTTGAAGCAAAGCCCTATCTCCATGTCCTTCCAGCAGCCTTCATGTGTTTCAGGAATCTCTGGGAACATATAGGTGTAGAAAGACAATTCACAACTACTCAGCTTCTAACTGTGCTGCAGGAACTGCAATCTCAGCATAGAAACAAGCCCCTGCCAAGAAGCGATCTGTCAGTTTGCCTCACAATTTTAACCAAAGGGATCTTTGAGGCCAAAGTCAAAATTATAGACGATTGTCTGATACCAAATGAGCATGGGGTTTTGCAACATGCAAGTGAGCTGTTTTACAATGACAGCCCATGGATGCCAGTCACTTCAGGTGTCACTTTATGTCACGAGAATATCCCACGTGTTATGGCTTGCCACCTTGGAATCAAAACAACCAGGCATCATACTCTGCAAAGCCATGTAGATGAAAATGGTTCACCATTTGCTTTTGAGTTTGAACAGCAGGAACAGCTAACTGTTCGAATTAAAAACATCATTTCAGCCTATCCATCAAAGAAGGATATTCTTAAAGAGCTGATCCAAAATGCCGATGATGCAGAGGCAACAGAAATTCACTTCATTTGGGACAAAAGACAACATGGAACAGTCAAAACATTTGGGAAGAAATGGAACAAGCTGCAGGGTCCAGCACTGTGTGTGTTCAACAATAAAGTGTTTTCTGACGCTGACATTAAGGGCATTCAACAGCTGGGAGAGGGAGGAAAGCACAACTCTCCGGGGAAGACAGGAAAGTACGGACTTGGGTTCAACTCTGTTTACCATCTGACTGACTGCCCTTCGATCCTCACAGGAGATGAAAAGCTTTGCATTTCCGACCCCAATCAAAAATACATTGAAAGTCATTCAGATAAACCACGATGTGGCATTGGCTATAAACTAGCTGACACTTTGAAGGAAATGTACATAGATGTGTACAAATCCTTTCTTCCAGATGAATTTTTCCTTAAAGATGGCACCATGTTCAGATTACCCCTGAGGATGGGTCCCAATGCAAACAGCTCCAAAATATCTCAGCAAGGAGTCACTGACCGTGACATGGAAGAACTGTGCTCTGCCCTGTCCGAAGATCCTGAAGGACTAATTCTGTTTCTGAAAAACATCTGCAAAATAAAGGTCCATGAAATCAATGAACATTCAGGGGAACTTAAGACCATCTTTGAGGTTGAAAAAACTGTGCCACAGACAAGCAGGGAAGAAAAAGATGCTTTTGTAAAACGTCTACAAAATGCACTGCAATCTGACAAACCAACAACCCCACACAAAACTTTGTATGAAACCACGATTTCCACCTCAGATAAAAGACAAAGTAAATGGATTGTTGCAGAACAGTTTGGCTGCTTCAATGACAGCTTTGAAATAAAGTCAGACAAACTTCCACAAGCAGAATTAGCAGCACGTGTAAGCACAAAGGGATTATTGCAATCCAACTATTGGGATTTTAAAGGAGCAGCATTTTGTTCACTTCCTTTGCCAGGAGAAACAGGACTGCCAGTACATGTAAATGGAAACTTTGAGGTTGATTCTGCAAGGAGAAACCTTTGGAAAGAAGATGGCCAAAGTCTGAAAGCAAACTGGAACGAGTCTTTGAAACAAAATGTCATTGCTCCACTGTATGCAGATCTTCTGCATTACATCAGGAAGAGCATTGCAGTCAAGAAAGTTCCTCTTTCAAGTACTGAATCATGTTTCAGTACTGCATACTTGTGTTTTTGGCCAACTGTTTCCAAAGCTGTTGGTCAAGATTGGCATGATATGATAAATGAGGTGTACAGATCCCTGAAAGACAAAGGCCTTGATGTGATCCCAGTGATGAAGATGTCAACACGTAAAATTGCAGATCGAGAAATTAAAGAGTGCTCATTTGACTGGTCTAATGTCAGTGAAACAGACTCAACTGAAGCACCTTACCTGACAAACTCAAAAAGTTACAAACTGAATTCCATTTTGGAAGATCTTGGAATGAAACTCGTCCCTTATTCCACAAACATGCAGAGGATTTGGACTAGTTTCAGATATGCTGGTGTTGAAGTGAAGGAGGTCAGTCCCACTGTTGTGCAGACTTTCCTAAAAGCTAAACCTCTCAATGACCCAAATCAAACAGATGAGGATTTACCTTTGCCTGTAAGTGCCACTTTAATCAGAGATGAGACACGATGTTCAGAGCTCTTGAGTTTTTGTTTAAAAGATTTCTCCTTCCAAAAGGTGACCTGGGACATTTTCAATTCACTGAATGGGCTTCCACTTCTTCTCACAAAAGATAAAGTTTTGAGAGTGTTCAACTCCCAGTTGCCTAAACTGATATCAAGGTACTCAAATCTCTTCTTTGGATATGAGGACCAGTTTGCAGATTATCAGACCAACATTAGACACATTAATCTTCTACAAACTATTAACATTGTCAGAAACTTGACAGTGCCCCATGCAGCAAAACATTTGAAGCTGTTATTGCAGCAGCTTCTTGAAAACTGTGAAGCTGATCCACACAACAGTCTGCATGTCCCAAATGAGAAAATACTGAAGTGGTTGGAAGAACTCTGGATGTTCATAACAAGTGAAATTAATCACCCAACATCTCACGATGAAAAACTGAGTCTGACATTAAGTGACGTGAGCAAACTCTTCAGTGACTGCTACATTTTACCTGTTTTGTGCCCAAGGTTAAACAACAAGCAGTTCCTGCAAACAATGAAAGGCATGTCAAGTGTTGTGTTTGCCACACAAAAAGACATATCACGCATCCTCTTTAAACTTGGTTTTATGAATCTTGATCATGCATTCTTCTCTAAGGTGGACCGACAGGTATTTTCATACCTATACAAAGGACTTATGGATGTGGATGATAAAAGCTCAGTGCTGGATCAGGTCTGCAACATTAACCCCTTAGAGTTTTCCAGGCTTTCAAGTGATGACATGAAAGAGTTTCAGATCTTCCTACAATCTGGATTATCCAAGTCCAAAGACAACCAAGAGTATAAGAAGAAGCTCAAATCCTTACCATTATTTGAAACAACACATGGTGAACGAGTAAGGATCGATGGAACCAAAAAGGTTTTCATCCTCAACACGAGTTATTCAGTGAGATTTCCAGATTTGTTCAACCTGCCCAACAGCAACTGCATTTTTCTCAAGTACAACACAGAGAACTACACACTGTCAGAAACACTTAACATCCAAGTCTTGAAGGATTTGGAGTATTTCATGAACTTCGTTCTGCCTGCTGTACACAGATTTACAGAGCAACAGATTCTTCACTGCCTCAAGCTTCTGCTGTCGCTACATTATTCTTTGAAGTATAAGGAATTAATAATTTCCTCACTGAAGACTGTAAAGATGATTCGCAACTCTCAAGGTAGATTGGAACCTGCATCATACTATTTTGACAAGAGTGTTGAGCTGTACAAAAGAATGTTGCCCAAAGAGAGATTTGTGCCCGAGAGATTCTGGAATGAGTTGTGCAAAGGAGATGACAACACAACAGAAAAAGCAAAAGAGCTGATCAGAGAACTTGGAATGAAACATGCTGTGTCAAAGAATGAGATAATAGATTTTGCAAAACAGTTAGAATCAGAAGCAGAAGGAAGTGTAGAACTTGAAGAGTTGAAACTGAAATCAACATTGCTTTTCAATGAAGCCCTTTATAAAGCATGCAATCCCAAAAACAAAGAGGAAAGGCTGTTGGAGAGCATTGCCGACATCAAATTCATTTTTCCAAAAATCATTAGAAAAGAACTGTGCAACTACCACCAACCATTCGCTGCTGAGAGAACTACTGTTAAAATCCGATGCTCTTTGATCGAAAGAGATCCTGAGCATCAAGATTTGATCTGGTCCTCAATGCCAATTATTGAGCTACCATTTATGTCACAAAGTCTCCAGAAAATGATGAAAAATGCAGGAGCTCATGAAGAACCACCTCCAAACTGTGTAACCAGTAACATAAGAAACATTTGTGAGTCACCATGTGAAACTGAGCAGCTGACTGAAACCCGAGCTAAAGTGTTTCGAAGTTCGTACGCCTACCTGCAAAAAAATGGGTTTGATGGAAAGGAACTGGCTGGTCTTCCTGTTGTGCTGGTTGAAAAAGATGCAAAACTTTTGAGGGCTGGTGATGTTTGTCTCTCACTCTCCCATTATCTGGAATTCAGACCGTATCTGCACAAGATTACTCCAGAAGATGTGATGTATGCACCATTCTTTGAGAAAATTGGTGTGAAGAGGGAAGCGACTGCAGCCCATTATTGTAATGTCTTGGCAGCAGTTTATGCTGAATCCTTTGATAAACAAAAGCTACATTCAAACCAACAGAGAACTGTAAAACGAGCTGTTGAGCTGCTGTTTAAGTTAATCAGAACTCAAGGGACCCAGACTCTTGTTGAAAATGTCAAGACTCTGTATCTGCCTGCAGTAGATGGCAAGTTATACCCATCATCCACACTCTACTACAATGACACAGTGTTTGAAACCAAAAGGTTGGAAGAAGCACTGGAGAATAAATTCCTGCTGCTTGAGAAACTCAGTCAATGTCATTTGGGCAGTGACAAGTACAAGCATCATCAGCTGATACAACTGCTGCCTCAGAAACTTCAGCCAAAAATGCTCTCTGAGCTCACAGAGGAACGCGTTGTGGAATCAAAGGTGCAGCTTTGTGAGTTTGGGACTGGCTGTGAATTCAGTGGATGGTTTGATCAACATCTCTCATCAAATGCATTTAGATACGGACTTATTTGTCTTATCAGAGAGCAGTCTCAAGGCAAAATTACTCAAGATGATGCTACTAACATGTGTGAGAAGACCTTTGGCTGTATACAGATTGTCTGCTGCAAAACCCTGGAAACAACTCTATGGCTTGATCAACAGTCACTGCCCCAAACTGAAGAGGAAGCTGATGTTATTGTAGAACGAGGGCAACAGGGGTGCACCTTTTACTTAAAGCACAATGATGACATGGCCCATAAGGTGATAAATGAAGTCATTACAACACTGACAAAGGAGATCAATGTGCTTTTAGGGAACAGAATTGCATCAGTATACCTTCCAGTGCTCGGACAGCTTCTGCTGTGTGATGATCTGCAAGATGTTCGTAAAACTCTGGCTAAAAATGAAATCCGTGACAGTGCAGAAAAGGGAAGTTCCTGTTTGAGTCCAGCAGCCCCTGGGACAGAAATTCCAGAGGAATGGCATGATTGTTTGGACATGAACGTCCTCAACAACTTTGAAGAGGGGGAATATGTTGGCTACAGTGTTAACGGCAAGTACATTTATGCAGTTATTGTTGAAGAACTGGCTGGACACGCTGGACGATATTCGTGGAGGTATAAAGTAGAAATTGGAGAAGATGAACCAGTTGAAGTCAGCTGTATTGACTTGTTTCAGTTTAAACGACAAAAGAAGCAACAACCAGAAAGGAGGACTTGCATGGAGCTGGAGCCACTAGCAGGAGCTGTGCCACATTCTTCCAAACCATCAACAAGTTCTTTACCAGCGTCTTTTGGGGAAGCTAAAAGGGAAATTGACAAATGTTTGGCAGAGATCTGGACCCTTCCTGAGGAGGAGAGGCTTAAAGCCATCAAAAGACTGTACCTTAGATGGCACCCTGACAAAAATCCTGACTGCCGATCTCTTGCTACTGAGGCATTCAAATATTTACAGAATCAAATTGATGAGCTTACCACCGGCAAAGCTGCAGTCCCCTCCTATTCAGGCAAAAAGAACAATTTTAGAGACTTTTATCAGCAGGGCAGCCCACCCTATTCAAGCAGAAACACACATTTCAGAGACTTTTATCCGCAGTGGAATCAGGAGGCCAGGTGTCACAGAGAAAGACGAGAGAGGTTCTTTGGAGGTTTCCATTCCTACAACTTCTGGACCCATAATAGAAGTGTCCCGAGGCCAGACAGAGAGGAGGCCAGGCGCTGGTGTAGACAGGCTCGTTGTGATCTCATTGCAGCTCACAAAGACACTGGTGGAGGGAGCACAGAGTGGTGTCTGTTTAAGGTCCATCAAGCGGTGGAAAAGTCTCTCATAGCAGCAGTCTATAAAAGAAATGGGCAACACCCCAACAGCAGCTCAATCTCAGCCACTGCTGCACAAGTTTCCCTCTACAGCCCGCAACTGAGAGATCTGCCTCAGATTGTGAAGAATCTGCAGGAACTCGGAGTGGACCCCAAAAAGACTCAATATCCCAACTGTCATCCAGCCCCCCACATCCCAAATGGACAGTTCAGATCAGAGAATGAAATGTTGGTGCTGAACAAGGCGTCTGAGCTTCTGGATAAAATAGAGGCATATGTGAATTAAGGAATCAAGATTTTTTTCCCACATTAGAAGGATGATATCCATAGTGTAACACTGAAGTATTACTTAGCATCACAGCTGACATGATATGTATAGTTTGTTTTATTTTGGCAGCACTAAAGATTCACTAAATGAATTTTATGAAAATATAAATATCAGAGCATATTGTTTATTGTTGTGTCCATGTATGACAGCTCATTGATTAACAGTGTAATCAGTGTTTGACCTTGTTTTGGTTTGTTATCATTTACAGCTTCTCATTGATGATACTGATATATTCTGTGTATGTTTTTATTATGAAAATGCAAATATCAAAGATTCCTTTTTATCAATTTGTTGACATTTTTATGACTCACCCCAGAGCAGTAGAATCACTGGACAACTTCATTATTGTTGTACCTAAAGGAGATCAGCATACTGTATGCTGAAGATAAAAGTATGAAGGTTTTGATGTTTTAAACAGTCATGACTACTTGCTGAGGGACAATATAACCACTTTATGAATTTTACCTAATGGATATATAGATTTTTTTCTTACATTTAAAGCAATTATTACTACTGAGATGTACATGTTTTACATTGAAAGTTTTTATGACACTGAGGACCAATATTATGCTGTATGAATTTGTTATAAAATTTTTGTTTCGCAAACACATTTTAGCTTTCTGACAGTAAATATAATCAGCATTTTTTACGAGATGTAAAAGAATTAAGTGGTAATTTGTCACATCTACTTTATTTAATTAGATTTTACTTGTGCAGTAAAAGGAACAGCAATCCCTGCTTTATTTGTAAATAAGGGTACAGGTCCAGGGTTAGTTAATATTGCTATAGTTAGTTTGGAATATTGCTTTCTCTTCTTCCTGATCATATATAATTAAGATTTCTTAAAGGAATAAAGAATATTTTCTCAGTACTGATAGCATCTGTGTTTGACATGATTTCACTATATTTAACACCACCTTGTTTTATCTCAGTAACACTACTTTTCATTGTCCGTTTATCATATAATGTTGTGGCGACCCATTGGGGAAATAAAAGGGAGCAGCCAAAGGTACTTACACGGCAAGCCATGGATTTAAAGTGTGTGAGGGAATTCAGCTTCTGCAGCCCACCTGGAACAGCTGTATTTTAACACTGGCCAAGCCAAACCTCTAGCTTCATAACACTGCTGTCTGGTGCTTTCTTCTTTAAGAGGGTTAAACTTACCTTGATAATCAATACAGAAGCCACACTGTCAGAGCGCGCTACTTTCAGTTGGCCAAAAAATTAGATCAACTATTTTGTTTAGCTTACAGTACTGAAATATATAAGCCTAAAACTGATGTTTATATCTGATTTATCAGTAAAAAATAGTCTGTGACACACAAGGCACCATCCTGAGTGTCAGGATCAGTTTTTCCTTTCTCACTCAGGTGTTTTTCCTGTATCCACTAATTTAAAGCATGCCTATGATTTCTATTATTTTGGCTGATTAGATCACTTCTACAAACTGTGTGGGCATTCACAGATTGTGGCCAAGTTAGATTTCACTGACCTGTTTGTTTTGTTGGCAGAAAAAAATAGTGTCATTCATAGATAGATCGAAGGCCCATGTGGAAGTAGATCAAGATCAAGATTCTTTATTGTCATATACCATGTAACAACGTGCATTATTACGGCAATGAAATTTGTTGTATTTGGTGCCAGCTCAATTTGCCAGTTGAGCATATGAATTCAAACAAAGTAAGTGAAGATAAAATAAAATTATATACTATAAAATCTGAAGATAAATAGTAACAAAAATTAAAGCAGAACAGAAGAGAATAGAATAAAAATACACTCTGGTTGTGTGCAAGATAAGCAGTATGGAGGAGGGAAGGGGGACCAGCCCGCCCTGTGTGGGTGACAGTGATTGGAATATGACTTGGTGGGGTGGGGGTTGGGCACATGGCAGCAGTTCAGAAGTCTTTTGGTTTGTGGATAGAAAGTGTCTCTGAACCTGCTGGTTTGGGTGCGGATGCTCCTGAACTCCCAGATGGAAGGAGCATAAACAGTTTAAAACCTGGGTGGCTGGAGTCAGAGAGGATCCTCCTGGTCTTCCTCATGCAGCGCTGATTGTAGATGTCCTGGATGGATGGCAGCTCTGACCTGGTGATGTGTTGAGCTGATTTTACCACCCTCTGCAGTGCTTTACGCTCAAGGATGGAGCAGCTACCATACCAGACCATGATGTTCCCAGCCAGGATACTCTTGATGGTGCATCTATAAAAGTTAGTGAGTATCCTGTGTTCATGCCGAACCTTCTCAGTCGCCACAGGAAGAAGAGACGCTGTCTTGCTGACCTGATAATGATGTCAGTAAGGCGTGACCAGCTGACATCCTCGCTGATGTTGTTCCCCAGGAACCTGAAGCAGCTGACTCTCTCCACTGCTGCTCCCTTGATGTGGACAGAGCCGTGTCCCCCTCTCTGTAGCCTCCCATAGTCCATGGGACTACAGCTCTTTGGTTTTGCTGACGTTGAGCAGGAGGTTGTTGACTTTGCACCATGAGGTTAATGCTTCAACCTCCTCTCTGTAGGCTGCCTCATCGTTGTCAGTGATGCAGCCGATGATGGTGGTGTCGTCAGCAAACTTGATGATAGTAACAGAGCTATGCGTGGAGGTACAGTCCTAAGTGTGCAGGGATAAAAGGACGGGGCTGAGGACACATCCCTGAGGGGCCCCAGTGTTCAGAGCCTGTGTGGAGGAAGTGATATTACCCATCTGCACAGACTGTGACCTGTTCGATAGGAAGTCCAGGATCCAGCTGCACAGTGATGGGCAGATGTGCAGGTCCCTGAGCTTCATGACAAGTGTGGATGGAAGAATGCAGTTAAAGGCTGAACTGAAGTCCACAAACAGCATTCGCACGTATCCAGGTGAGAGAGGGCAGTGTGGAGTGCAAATGCCACTGCATTATCTGTGGACCTGTTTGGCCTGTAGGCAAACTGGAGTGGGTCGTGTGTAGCAGGCAGGGATGATGTAATGTGGGCTTTGACTAACCTTTCAAAGCACTTCATGATGGTGGAGGTGAGTGCAATGTGACGATAGTCATTTAGACAGCTCACGTTCTGCTTCTTTGGAACAGGCATTATTGGTGTTATTGTGAGATGCAGAGCAAATGAAAAGATGCAAGAACAGTGCTTAACAGGATTTAAAAACAGTGCTTTCTTAATGAAGGGAATTTGAAGAACACATTCTTCATTACCATTAAAATCACTATTTGTAACTGACAATTTCAGCATGTCCTGTTTATTTGCTTTATTTCCTATTTAGACTAAATATTTCCTAGCAGACTAGGGATGGCAGTGGCTCAGTCAGTTGGTGACTGGTTGGGACCCAGAAGGCTGTGAAGTGGCCCTAGTTCAAAACTCACCTGTGGAGGAGAAAGATTGGAGATCAGAGGCCAATTCAAGACCCACCACAGACTTATACAAGGAGTACTGGAGACTTAGAGAGGCGTCAACTTAACCCTCCAAGCACTGCTAAGGTGCCCTTGAGTAAGGCACCAAACCCCCACAGTGCTCCTTGGTGCCTATAAAATGGCTGCCTTGCTTGTCCTTCTCTTCCTCTCATTAATTGCATGTCTGTTCTGTTTGTGTGAACACATGACCATTAGTGTGTGGAGAAAAATTGTGTAATTTCCCCATTGGGGATAAATAAAGTATCTCTTCTTCTTAATTTCATGAGTGTTTCGATGGAAAACAAGAGAATTTCCATGTGGTCCCAAACATTTGAGGGTAGTGTATGTGCAATAAATAAGGTGTTTAAATCCTAGTGAAGGCATGTATCCACCAAGGGTCCCCAGCCTAGGCCCCCAGAGCTATTCAAGCCTACTTGGAATATGAGTGAGAGATACATAGCTGAAGTCACACCAGCTCGGATGTCACCTGGGTTAATTACGTCCATGTCAGATGTGGGGGGAACCAGGACATACTGATGAAAAGTGGACTACTAGAATAACACGTACAAGAAAAAGGACTAAGAAGTGATGCTACTATGATAGCAGACCCAGTGAAAGGAGATATATGCAACACATGTGGGATCTATGGATGAAGGAAAGACTAACATCCACACTGACCAGGAAAGGAAGGAAGCTATTAGCAAAGTGGGAATAATATTGAGCAGCATGACTACAGTGACCCCGCCCTGGTGGAAGAGTGGTGTTAAAGAACTCCATCAGGTCAATCAACCTGCTGTGATGAAAGTATCTGCTGAGCTAAGGACAGCCACACAACTGGGAAATTGACTTCCCAGGCTTACTGATAAAACCCTGTCAGAAGTGATGCTTACAGATGTTAATGTGGCTCTACTCAATATCCCCACTACCAGCAACGAAAACCAATTAGCTTATATATGCCTCTGCCACAGTAATTTTAGAAGCACTTAGGTATGAGATCAGAAATGCTTGTAGGAGTCCCACATGCAAACAAGGCTAGAAGCAAAAAAAAAAAAAAATCAGTCAAGTGGACTAAATGAGGTGCACAGGGGTGTCAGGAGACAAGTCCACA
>VUQH01049774.1:9106-29442 GCA_015106775.1 Etroplus canarensis | reverse complement strand
ACTCAAAACAGTCCTGAAGTGCAGAGATGGCTCCTGCTGGCCAGGTTTTAACCTGTTTCAGAGCTGGTTTGGAGCGTCTGATGAGTGGTCTGTATGCTGGGATCAACATCACAGTCATGTGATCAGAGTTGCAGAGATGGGGGCGGGGCTCTGCGCGATACGCGCCGGGAATGTTTGTGTAAACAAGATCCAGCCTGTTCGTCCCTCTTGTAGCAAAGTCCACATGCTGATGGAATTTAGGGAGCACTGTTTTGAGATTTGCATGGTTGAAATCTGCTGATATTCATTACAGATCACCATTGTGCAATATGAATGTAACTGTGCATACTTAAATTCTTCTTGTTACATTTATATAGTGTTGGATTTATATAATTTATATTTAATGGTGTGTTTTTATGGTGCTACACTGCTGCTGGAGTTTTTAATTTCCCAAAGGGCACCTCCCGAGGGATCAATAAAGTTCTATCTATCTATCTGATCAAATATTTAGATTTCCCATGAAGCCCCCCGGGGCCACCATATTTACAAAATCCTGGAAACGCCCCTGTGTAGTCCACCCTGTAGAATAAATGAAAAGGGTTTCAATGCTTTTATGTTGAAAGTGCAGACGCTTCCCTTAACTTTCACGCCTCTCCCTTTATTTGAAAGAGACGCCCACTCGCCTCGTTCAACCAATCAAATCAGGGACCGCTTTTGACTTGAGGAAGGCGCCAATCAGAAGCGCGCTGAGGGCGGGCGCTTCCACAGCTGACATCATCGTAACCCAATGCGCGCAGAAAGTTCTGGAGGTTGGTCGGAAGGATCAGCCAATGAAAGGGCGTGTTGAAAAACGTAGCCCGAGGAAACCAGCTGGGGTCTGCGGCTCCGGGAGCCGGAAGCTTCCCACCCGAAACAAAGCTGCAGCTGAGCCAAGATGGCGGCCGGTGAGGGGCCAGTTTCCTGTTGGAGCCGAAGCGAGGGGGGCGGGGTCTAAAACTGCATCACAGCTGATCTGGAGGCCCCCCCCCCCACACAAGTTGTTTTTTACAGAGAATCAGAGTTGGGGAGGGGGGGGGACTCTCTCTTGTTATTTTTAACGTGGCGCTTTTAAAAAACTAACCCTACTCGGCCGTCCTCAGCCCTGCAGCGCCACTATGCCGCTTCCCCTCACAATAAACTGCTTTCACAGCAAGGCCCTCGTCTTGTTTGGCAGCCGCGGCGCTTTTCAGGTGTGAGCCAGCTGAGCGGGCTCGTGCGAGCGCGAGATGTTCTCGGCCGGAGAGGAGCTCCGTTCCCGGTTGTTTACCTCCGGAGCCGCGGTCTCCCCGACGCTGGAGCTCAGCGTGACCGCCGCGTACACCGTGCTCTACTCCTTCCTGTTCGTGTTCGTGTACCTGCAGCTCTGGCTCATCCTGCACTACGGGCACAAGCGCTTCAGCTACCAGAGCGTGTTCCTGTTCCTGTGTCTGCTGTGGGCAGCGCTGCGGACCACCCTCTTCTCTTTCTACTTTAAAAATGTGGCGCAGGCCAACCAGCTGCAGCCTCTGGCCTACTGGCTGCTCTACTGCTGCCCCGTCTGCCTGCAGTTCTTCACCCTCTGTCTGCTCAACCTCTACTTCACACAGGTGAGTGTTTCCACGCGCTGTGGGCTCACAGTGGGCATTATCTGCACAGGTGCTCCCTCCTCTTTAGTGTGACCTGTGACCTGTACAGTTGAAAATGATATGTGTTAGAGGAGGAGGAGGAGGGGGTGTCCAAAACTGCTGGTACACGCCTGCCGTCGGTTCAAGTGGCTCTGATTAACACCAGCATCCAGCAGCAGCAGCAGCAGCCTTGGTTCGCAGGAGGAGGGGGACAAAGCACCATGGGACACAAAGAAGACAGTCATCAAGAAGCGGAGGACATATAGTGATGTTACTGAGAGCTGGACCTTCTGCCAAGTGCTGGTTGTGTAGAAAATGTGACAACAATCTGCAACAAAGAAAAACATCCAGGCCTGGATACATTTTACCAAAAAAAAAGTTTATCAGGTCTTTTTTTTCTTTCTTTCTTTCTTTCTTTCTTTCTTTCTTTATTAAAGTCAGTTGAGACCAAATTCTCATTTGCAATGATGACCTGGCAAGAGGCCCCAGCAGGAAGTCAGATGACAAATAAGCAATGCATATACGAACATAAACACGAGTGTTTAAACAGAAGTTTACACAAAAAAAAAGAACCTAGATTAGTGCTGTCAAATGAGTGACGGCAGTCAGCTAGGGTCTGCTGCAGCTTCTGCTTGAATATGTAATGTGCTGGAAGAGATGACAGTGGGAGAGATTTTTGGAGGGCGTTCCAATCGATTGCTGCGGCAACGCGAAAGGAATTCCGACCAAAGACGGTACGAGCCTTGGGAATGGAGAGTGTTATGAAATCGCTCTCCCAAAAGCATGTGGGGAAAATGTGTTAAGTCTAAAAACAAGGTTGAACATTTTGGCCACAATTCTAAACAACTCTGTGCATCACCAGAAGAGCACCGTCATACCCACTGTGAAGCACGGCGGTGGCAGCATCATGCTTTAGGCTCGTTTTTCTTCAGCTGGAACTGCAGCTTTAGTCAGGGTGGAGGGAACGTATGGACAGAACCAAACCTTCGGATGTCTGCTAGAAAGCTGAAGAGGAATTTCACCTTTCAGCACCAAACAGTGACCCCAAGCGTACATCCAAATCAACAAAAGAACGGCTTCACCAGAAGAAAAAGGAAGTTTTGGAATGACCCAGCCAGAGCACAGACCTCGGTCCAACTGAAAATCTGTGGGGTGACCTGAAGAGGGCGGTGCACAAGAGATGCCCTCACAGTCTGACAAATTGGGGCGACTTTTACAAGGACGAGTGGGCAAGTATTGCCAAGTCAAGATGCGCCATGCTGATCAACTCCTACCCAAAAAGGCAGAATGTTGCAATTAAACTTATTAAACTAGCATATTGTACATTTTTAATTTTATATGTTTATCCCACTAACAGATTTGTTTTGTACAACAGATAAAACAGATTTGAACTATGCAGGTTAAAGGTCACACTAAAGGTGGAAAAAGTTTTGAAATGATTAATGATGGTCTCATTTTTTTACATTAGAAAAACCTGCTGTTTTCTCAGGGGTGTGTAGACTTTCTAATACACACTGTATGATTTCACATTGATGCACAGCTTAACTTCCATAAAGGTGGGAGATCTCCCCAACGCTGTCAGCTTTTCAGCATTTAAAAAAGTGAAGGAAACGTCTGTCATTTTTCAAAACTGCAGCTCCGTAAGACTTTGCCGTGGCGTCTGGGGCCTTATGCCGCATTTTATGAAAAAGTACAACTTTGGTTTTCCATTTTCTGGCCAGGAAAGCGAGCTCCATGGCCCATCAGACTGTCCTAAACACCCACCAAGAAACGATGTGAGCCAACCCACTTGGGCAAACGGTCAGCAAAGTGTTGAGTTTTGGGACAATAATATGTATATTTTTTAAATTTTGCAAATAAACCGCAGTGGATTTTAATTCAAAAGTTCAAATCCCTTGAATTAGCTTTAATTCTAAGGGGTTGAACAAAAGAATTGCTCAGGAATGACAGCCATTTTCATACATAGTTCCTTGTTTTGAGAAGCTCAAAAGTAATGGGACAAACTAACATGATTTCAAATACAGTTGTGAAAAAGGTTTTCACTGCAGAGTCCTGAGAAAACTAAGTGCGCCACATGATTCAGTAGTTTCTAAAACAACCTCTAACAGCAGTAACTCGAAGCTATCATTTCCTGTATCACTTTATCAGTCTCTCACATCACTGTGGAGGAGTTTTGGGCCGCTCGTCTTTACAGCGATGCTTCAGCTCATTAAGGTTCGCAGGCATTCAATTATGCGCAGCTCTCTCAAGGTCCCACTACTGCATTTCAATCACGTTGGACTGGCTGGGCTGTTGCCACAGCTCAGTTCTTTTCCTTATTTTTTTAGCCATTCTCTTGTAGATTTACTGAGTGTTGGGGATCATTGTCCTGTTGCACGACCCAGTCTGGGCCAAGCTTTAGCTGTCGGACAGATGGCCTCACATTTGACTGTAGACTGCTTTGGTATTCAGAGGAGTTCATGCTTGACTCAGTGGCTGTTAAAAAAAAAAAAAAAAGCCCAAATCATTAGCGCTCCGCCGCCGTGCATGGAAGTGTTTGTTGTGATATGTTGTGTTTTGGATTTCACCAAACATGGCGTCGTGCCTTATAGCCAAACATGTCCACTTTGGTTTCACCTGTCCACGGGACGTTGTTCAGATGCAGCTTTGCAAACCTAAGCCATTTTGCCCTGTTCTACTTTGATAAGAGGCTCTCTCCTGGCAAATCTTCCAAACGAGCCATACTTGCTTAGCGTTTTTCGATTGTACTGTCACGAACATTAACAATTAGCATGGTAACTGAGGCCTGAAATGAAGCTCTTGGGTTTTTTTGCAGTGTCGCACAGTCTTGCGTTGGGGGAATTTGCTGGGACATTTACTCCTGGGAAGACTGGCAACTGTCTTGAATGTTTTCCCCTTGTGAAAATGTTTCTTCCTTTGATGGACTTCAAACTGTTTGAACATGGCCTTATAACCCTTCTTGGAACTATAGGTACCAACAACTGGTTCTCTAAGATCATTGCTGAAGTCTGTTCTCCTTGGCGTTGTGTTAATGCACACCTGAGTGCTCTAGACCAACTGGTGATGATCATTTAATCAGGTGCATTTGATTAGCAGCAACTGGCTGCCACTTACCCTCTTAATTCCCAGCAATAAGGGTGTTCTTAGTTTGATGCACTGCTTCTTCATTTTGGCCTGCAAAATGCATGGAATCCTGTGACTGCTTTAGTTTTCACGACTATATGTTATCAGTAGGCGATTGAAAATCCTTTGGAGTCAGTGATTTCACAGTATTTAGAATTCATGGACATCACCAAATGCTTTTTCCTCCCTTGAGATGCTCTGTCAGGCCAGAACTGCAGCTGCCTTCAGTTGCTGAAGAGCTCTTTTATTGGGTTGAGATCAGGTGACTGATTTAGTCGTTGAAGAATATCCAATTTCTTTGCCTTTAAAAAATCTTGGATTGCGTTTGCAGTATGTTTGGATCATTATCCACAGTTGCACTACAAAGCGATGCCCGAAAATTTTTGCAGCGTTTGACTGAATCTAAGCAGCGAGTATAGCCCTGTGCACTTCAGAATTCATCCTGCTACTTCTATCAGCAGTCACATAGTCAATAAATGCCTGTGACCCGTTTCCATTGGCAGCCTTACATGCCCATGTCATAACGCTGCCTCTGCCATGTTTGACAGATGATGTGGTATGCTTCGGATCATGAGCTGCCCCTTTCCTTTTCCGTACTTTTCCTGAGTTGGCTAGGTGTTATGAAAGGCTTTTCTTAACCAAGGAAAGAATTCTGTGATCATCCACTTTAGTTGTTGTCCATGGCCTTCCAGGCCTTTTGGTGTTTCTAAGCTGGCAAGGGCATACCCTTTTTTAGTAATGATCCAGATTGTTGTTTTTACTTTTTCCTCAGATAGGCTGAAAAACCAAAATAAGCTTAATGATGGCCTCCTTCACTTGCATCGACATCTCTTTGAGAGTTTCAGTGAACAGCAAGCAATTGTAATCAACTCCAGAGCTTTTATCTGTTTAGTTTGTAAAGGAATAATGAGGTAACAGGCCTCACCTGGCCATGAAACTGCTTGTCAGTCAATTGTCTCGTTACTTTTGAGCCTCTGAAAAAGGGGACTACATATAGAAATGGCTGTAATTCCAAAACAGTTTAGCTATTCCTTTGTTAAATCCCTTGAATTAAAGCTGAATGTCTGCACTTTGATTACATTTTGACTGAGTTTAAAATCCTCTGTACACCAGCACAGTGAAGAACACCACATCATGCACTGGTGATGTGGTGTTCTTTTGGTCTTGTACTGTGACTTTTTGCAAGTCACATATGCCTTTGTCCTGGATGTCGCTGGTATGACGCCACCCACTAGTTTTTTTTAATGCCCTGAGCCAATCTTAACTTTTTGAAACTGCGTGTCCCAAGCATAGGATGGATACGTCTAAGAACCTGAAGGATACTGAATGCTCAGACAACAGCACCTTATCAAATTCAAGGTAGGCCCAAGCTAAAAAAGTGTCCTACTTCAGCTTTCTTCTGGACTCTCACTGGGGCCAAAATGTACAAAATTAACATCAGACTTGAAATTAGCCATTTGGGCTGTAAACTCTGCAGCACAGTGTTTACTGAGTGCATGGGTCAAGACATCCAAGGGCTGTTTTCTCATAGACTTCTATATAACTGGGCTACTTTTTACAACCCAAGGAGTCGCCCTCTGCAGGCCATTAAAAAGAACATAGTTTTGAGGCATATCAAACATTTTAGTTTTCTTAACCTGCCACTGCAAAAGTCTTGAGCTTGTCTAGTTACAGACTGACAAAATACATGCACAGGCCTTTGAGCTTAAAGCAGCAGTAGCAAAAACTGAGCAAAAGCAGTAAGCTTGCATAATAGTAACAGTTATGAATTCTAGTAGCTTGGCTGTAGCTTGTGTTCTGATCCCTGAAAAGCATTTTAAATAAAATTGCATCACAACTTTCACTTAATTTTAATAATATAACGTAGCTGACACCAGTTGTCAAGTCAAGGCACTTTAGGTGAAACCCCTACAAGATCAGAGAATGAACCCCAACTTGGCAACAGGGAGGAGGAAGAACTCCATTTTAGGAGGAAACACCAGGGAAAAGAGGGGAAGCCGTATCCCACAAACAGTTGCGGGGTGAGGGGAAAGCTTACAAAGATGTGTAAGAAAGGAACAGGTACACAGAGGCCACAACATAAGCCATGGGAGAGAACATGGCATGTCAAAGGGTTCTCAACCACGGGGTTTACCGCTACACGACTAATGCAGCTTCTCTGTGTTTTATGATTTTATAGCGGTATGATGGTTCATCAGATTCATTAGCTCAATGTTTGCTTTGTATCTGAATAAATACCAGGCGTCAAACAGACATTCTTGTAAAGTAGGAATGCCATTTTTAATAGCTGACCATGAAAGTTGCAGTCAGCCGTGATTTCACCTTCTGAGGTACATTGAATGCATGATAAGATTTAATTTACAGACTTTAGGAAATCGTGACTAGCATTTTAGACTGTGTATTCATTTTAAAGCCTGAGCAAATCAAGTGAGCACATATTAGCATCTCAGATTTTAAGAAAAACTTTTAGTTTATAACCCCAAATTCAAAAGCTACATTGTTTTTGTAAATATGAATTGATTTAGAAGCGGATGACGCTGTGGTTTTATGTATAACCTACTCCCTCTTGGATGTCTTGTTAATGAAATTCACTAAAAATAGACAAACCACTGTAAAATAACAGCTAGCCATTTTTAGGTCTGATGAGCTAACTGTGCTTAAGAGCAAGATCACTTTTGTCATTTTGTGGCCACTTTTCTATTTTCACTTGGATTGTTGCTTCTAAGATTCTCTGTCTGGATTGTAATGTTCGTAAAATGAGTGTTTGCTTGTGCCCCTCTGCCGTCTATATGCTAACGCCAACATTAGTTTATTTATGGCATAGTAATGCCTTAAGCTAGGTTAGGGCCCATGGAGAAATACAACTGTTGTCCTGGATATGACTGTATGTTCTGGTTTCATTTGAAGCGAACAAGATCAATTTTAGGTTGATGAGCTTTAGAAGTTTAAGGTGGTGGTTTAGTTATTTTTGGACAAACTAGGCTTCCTGTTTTAGTCATTATGCTAAGCCAAGCAATCAGCTGCTGACTGTAGCTTCATATTTAATGGATGGAACAAGAATGGTGTCGATCTTCTTACTGAAGCGTCTGCAGGAAAGTGAAAATATCAAAGCTGTCCTCTGAGCTAGTCGTAGACGTAAGGAAAGTTTGTTATACAGCATCTGAAATGGCAGCAATACCCCACAAAATGTATCTGCAGCCAAGCAGGGACATGCTGCCACTGTGGTCGATGCTGCCCTACATGTTCTTTAGTGGGTTGACTGGTTTGAAGCAGTTTGGGTGGCTTTCGAAAGCTCTGCAAGTACACTCAGTTTGTGTCCTGGGGTGAGAGAGGGTGCGTTGCATGAAGTCCCAGCCTCCATTAGCGTTTCCTGTGCAGTGAGCGGACTGGACCCGAGCAAATGCCCCTGTTTGCTGACTGTTGTCAGTCACAGTTGTTTTAATACCTGCCCACACCAAATGTCAACACCTGTCTCTTTCTCAGAATCACCAGGACACTCTGGGACTCTTCGCCGGTAACACCACCGCGGTTCACTGGTGCCTCGTGTGCCTCATTTACATACGGTGAGAGCAGAAAGGAAGCTCCTCCAACTGGCCGAGCATAGGTTAGGTGGAGTCATATGACTGCTGAATAGACATTGTTGCCTATCAGCTGACCTGCAAATGCACACAAGCTAGACTCCCTTTGAATAGAAATACTTTGTGTTGCTTTGCGTCAAAACGGCAAAACTGACTCACGCCACACAGAGGCGTTTTGTTCCTTTTTTTTTTTAAGCAGATGCAGCTCTTCCATACCTACTAAACTTGTCATTATAAGTTTAAATATATGTATCATGTGACTGACCAGCACAGTGAACAAGCTTTTCCAGCTTGTGGTTTTGTCGGGCCGTATTTGAGTAATGTAATCAGATTCATGTTTTCTTATAGAGCTCAAACTGAAAGCTCTCTTTGCAGTCCCAGTATTGAGAAGTAGTGCAGTACACTTTTGCAGACTTACTAATACCACAAAAGTACGGTTTGTCCCCTTTTTCTGCTTTAATATTGTCATTATCATTGTTTTCTTGTTAACATTTGCTTAGCACACTATGGGCATGTGAACAAATGCGTTTTTGGCATTTGTCAGCACATTCCTTTGGCTTTTAGGGTTGATGTTTAAACTGTCCAGCAGCAAATACAGACTGGCAAAGTTGGCAACCAGAAATTATAGGTTGCTTTTTGTTTTTTAAAAAACTGTATGTGTAAGACTACACATGAGCAGATGTCAAAAAGTTAATATCAACTCTGTTTCAGTAGGACAAAGGCCATAAAGGCTGGGAAGTGACTGGAAGGGTCTTCTTTCGGGCTGCTCCCGTTAGGGGTCGCCACGGCGGCTCATCTGTCTCCATCTCACCCTATCCCTCGCAGCTTTCATTTCTCCTTGTTACTCATTAAATTTGTCTCTTTATTAGGATGACCAACCCAATTCACAGAGGTTCTCAGGTTGCTGTCAAATATTGCCAAGAAAAAAAAAACCCATCAAATTCTTACACTTCAGAAATTGGAACCTGAAAATGTTTTGATGTTACTGATATTGAAAAATAACTAAAATGATCAGTGGCTTGTCAAAATGAGGCAACAAAATATGTGTCTGTTTTTGGGACAATTTCAAATTAAAGTATAAACAATTGCTTGGTTGAAATATGCGGAAAGTGTCAGGGGTGCACCCAGAGGGGAGAAATGGGGTGGCACCAACCCCCATCACCACCCCCTCGAAATACAAAGTACTATTTTTAATGCAAATATTGCACTTTGTACTCCAAACCGCTTATTTTAAAGCTTTAGTTACTTATTGGCTCATGCGGCTAAAGGACTGATGAGCTCATGCCATGGCGAAGTGTCCGTCCCTCCCTACCTCCTTTCATCCACAGTTCACAAGAATCTCTACTCTTCCTACAGTGTTGGCGAGAATTTAATCAAACTTGCCCACAATGATCACCTAATGGGTCTTTACCCGTATTCTGCTCATGGTCAAGGTCACATTTGTGGTTTTACAGTGTCTATATAAATGGTCCATGGATAGACTTGTTCCCTGCTCATACTGCTGTTGTACTGGTATGCATGATCAGCAGTTGGAATTTAGATAGTTAAATTGAGCGTGGCCCTTTTTTTACTTTTACTATTTTAAAAGCTGTCAGGTTGCTAGTTGTTGACGTTATTATCAAACTAGGCTACCTTTAAGTTCATTAATTTGCACATGAACAGAGTGTCCTGCATAGCTACTGTTTTAAAGTTGGTTTATTCTCATCAGTCTCATTTGTGTAGTACAGCCAACCAATGACGAGGAGACTTATCACTTTCTTTCTGTACATCACACATTACAATAACCATTGGACTGTGAGTCGGATGAGCTACTACATCACTGACGTTCTGGTAGCTTTGTAGATTTTGAAATATAAACCTACTAATGTATTATTCTTATAAATTACCCGGCACCGGTAGTTCAGATTATGTCCAGCTGCAGCATTAAATACACATTAATGACTCCAAAATTACGATTCAGCAATATATGACTGCATAATAAATATATACCTTCAGGGATTTTGATTACATTTTGATACTAAAACTTTTGTACTGTTAAGCAGGATTGTTACTTTTACTTCACTGCTTGCTTTGCCACCTTGCAAAGCAGTTACTCGGTATGAAGCAGCTCTTTTGTGCAGCACGTGAGCCTCAAAAGTGCACCCAGTGTTTTCTACACCAGTGTACTATACTGATCAACTATTCTGATGTCCTGTGTACAGCATCATCACATACAGTTTGACTGAAGAGATAGTGTCGCATGGTTTTTGCATTGGCACTGTGTGGCTGAACAGCGCCGTTTAATGCTGAACTCACACTGAGCTGAGAGCTGCTGTATCATCATACCACTGCTGTGTGACTCACACATGCATGTGTGGAAATAGTGGCTTTCTGATGAGTCAGCTGTGACTCCTGACCTGTGATTTACTTCCCTTTATTAGATCTTTAGCACCATTTCCTATAAGGAATAATAATAGTAATGATCAGTTTTCACGTGCTGAGATAAAATGTGGTGTCAGATCTCATTACCTATTCAAAGAACAAATGTTTTTTATAGACTTTTAATGTAGCATACGTGAAGCAAAAGTGGTGCGTTCATATGTATTTACGTTTTCCAGAAATTCCAGGTGCAAGTCTCTTAGTGTATCTCTCTATGGACTTGTCACTTGGATTTTGGCTCGTTCTTCAAAGCTAAACTGCTCCAGCTTCATGTTGGATGGGTTCTGCTGCTGTACAGCAATCTTTTAAGTCACGCCCCAGATTCTCAGTTGGATTAAAGTCTGGACATTGACTAGGTCATTCCAACACAATAACATGCTTCCCCTTAAACCACTCCAGATTTGTTTTAGTAGTATGCTTGGGGTCATTGTCCTGCTGGAAGGTGAACCTCCATCCCAGTCACAAATCCTTGGAAGATTCAAACAGGTTTTCCTCAAGAATTTCCCTGGATTTAGCACCATCCATCATTCCTTTAATTCTGACCAGTTTCCTAGTCCCTGTTAATGAAAAATGTCCCCACAGCATGATGCTGCCACCGTGCTTCACTGTGGGGATGGTGTTCTTGGGATGATGTGAGGTGTTGGGTTGGCGCCAGACATAGCATTTTCCTTGATGGCCAAAAAGTTTAAATTTTGTCTTATCTGACCAGAGGACCTTCTTCCATGTGTTTGGGGAGTTTCCCACATGCTTTTTTGCCAACTCTGAACATGCTTTTTTAAAAATTTTTCTCTGTAAGCAATTGCTTTTTTTCTGGCCACTCTTCCATAAAGCCCAGCTTATAGTACTCCTACGGACAGTCTCTGCTGTGGAGCTTTCCAGTTGCTTCATGGTTACCTTTGGTTACAACAAAACAGGAACAATGCAGAAGAGGGCTGAAAACTCTTGCAAGCCACCGTATAGTGCATGCAAAGTATAGGGTCCAGTGGTGGTCTGTTGCCTTGTTGCTTCATTTCTAGGTACAAATTACATCTGTGGCCTACATTCTCACACAAAAGGCTGAGTGCTTATGTGTGTAGGTGTGCATGTGTGTTTACACTGAATCTGCAACATGTCAGAAATGAATATTGCATTACTCAGGCAATGTAGTGCATGTTTTCATACTTTCCTGTGCATTTGCACATCTTAATAGCTTAAAAACTTAAATTGTGATAAATAGCTTTCAAAAGCAAGTCATTGCAGAAAATGAACGACCTAGATCAGTGGGGGCCAGTGTTTGAGTTTTGGACTCTCGTACAGTTTGGTGATTATTAAGCAGGTACTGATAACATCTTGGCAACCAGCAGTAAATAGTGTTTTGCAAGTCTCAGCAGTTTATTAGATCTTTCTTTTTTTTTTTTTTTTTACAGCCTGTGCTGTAGTTAAGCACACTTGCTTTGGGATTTGCACCACTGCTTGGGTAAAAATGAGCAATTTAAAAATTATGAGCTTTGAGAAATTGCAACCAACAGTTTTTACTGTATTAGTATTTGGAACACATTCCTATCTTGTGCTTTTGTTATAAAATGTGATCATACATAATGGGACACATCAGTCAACAGATACTGCTAAACTGCTTTAAAGGCACTTATTATAAATTCCTGTGTTTAAAAATAATTTAAAACCTTCCGAAATTAGCTAAAGCTGTATACAGATATATGGCACACATCCAGAAACATTTCCTCTGCCTTCTGTTGGTGAACGCTTTATTAAACTTTGCATAAGGTAATTAACCAGCTAGGAGAACTTTTGCCTATTTTGTTTTGCTGCTTTTTTACATTATGAGTTGCAGTTGTAGGCTCAAGGTCTCAGTTTGTCATTTTTACAGGCACCTTTCCATTTTCACAACAATCATTACCCCAAAGCTTGATTTATGCTTGTGCGTTAAATCGGTGTCATAGGTACGTAGTAGCTGCAAACCCTTATGAAACCCTACGCCACAACCTGATATGATCCTCTCCAGAAATGTAACTACAATGTTCCGTAAATAAAGGCAGTACAGATAGAAAGTAATAGAAGAGAAACTCAGCAGTGACACAGGCCCTCCAAGGCCAACTAGTGTTTTGCTAGTGAATTGCAGAGTAAAGCAGGAACGCCTTGTACAATCATCAGTGCTGGTAATGGTGTCAGCCACTAGGATGTCCTAGGCTCTGCGTAGATTCGACGCAAAATTAAGCTTAAGAGTAGTGATTCTTGTGAAAATTGGTACTCCTAAGAGTAGCAATTTTGAAATTGATCTTGATTATAATGTTACATGTGCTTATTTGTCTTCCATACATAAATGGCGTCCTTAGTTTTATTTGGGGTATGTCTTGAACCAGGTTAGGACCAGACAAGAACTAGGCCTGTTGTCCTGGATTTGACTGTTTCCGAGCCTCCTTGACTTCTCAATTAATTTTCATTGTCATTAGTTTGTGCAGTATATCTAACCAATGACAAGAAAACATACCACTTACTTCCTGTACATTTCAGTACCCTGTGATTTGTTAAAGATCGTGAGGTGGTTGCACGACTACGTCGATGATGATCTACTTTTCTCTCATTTGCATTAAATATTAAACCATTTGCATAAAGCTATTACTGTTATTAGCATAGTTTAACTTTGACTGCATTGTGCACAGCTTCTGGCTAATATCTAAACTGCATTTACAGTCTGAATATGGCTATATAAAAGTATATAAAATAATCTGACAGACTTGTCAACCAGTAGAGATTTCACCCGTGCAGCTGTCTCTTTAATGGCTCTGTTTGTGTCAGAGCACAGTTTTATTGTCCCCAAGGGGGTATCTGGTTTACAGAGAGCAATCAGTGAGTCATAAAAGATGAACACACACAGAAATCTAATTTCTAAAATCAACAGTATATACAAGGAAAGCACACAGTGTAGCTCTGTCAGATGTTCAGCTGGTACCCTAAATGACCTCATAATTGAAGAGCCAGCAGTATATGGATTAAAAGATATCATGTGCAGTTGCTTGAAAAAGTATTCACCCCTTTGGTATTTTTCCTTTTTTTGTTTTGTTTTGTCTTTTGCATTACAACTTTATAATTTAAATATTTTTACATTTTTTTTTTGGATTTTATGTAATAGACCTTCCCCAAATAGTCCAAATTGGTGAAGTAAAAAGAAAAAGAGCATTTTTAAAAATTCTAATAAACAGTACCTTGTACAGCAATTACAGGTGCAAATCTGTTAGTGTATCTCTCTATGAGCTTGGCACATGTAGCCACTGGGATTTTTGCCTATTCTTCAAAACAAAACTGCTCCAGCTCCTTCATGTTGGATGGGTTCCGCTGGTGTACAGCAATCTTTAAGTCATGCCACAGATTCTCAGTTGGATTGAGGTCTGGGCTTTGACTTGGCCATTCCAGCACATTAGTATTTTCCCCTTAAACCACTCCAGTGTTGCTTTATGAAGATGATTCTCTGTCCCAGTCCCAAATCCCTGGTAGACTGAAACAGATTTTCCCTGTATTTAGCACCATCCATCATTCCTTCAATTCTGACCAGTTTCCCAGTCCCTGTCCAATGAACAACATCCCCACAGCATGATGCTGCCACCACCAAGTTTCACTGTGGGGATGGTGTTCTTGTGATGATGAGAGGTATTGGGTTGGCCAGAATGTTCGATTTCAGTCTCATCTGATCAGAGGACCTTCCATATGATTAGGGAGTCTCTCACATGCCTTTTGGTCAACTATAAACGTGCTTTCTATTTGTTTTGGGTTTTTTTGGTAAGCAATGGCTTTTTTATCTGGCTGCTCTTCTGTGAAGCCCAGTTGTGTGGAGTGTACAACTTTAGTTGGTTCTGTGGATAGATACAGGGCTCGTTTACGATAGTGTTTTGGTTGTAGCTCCCCACATGCTGCCAACATGCAGACAGGTCGTCTACATGTTGTAGCCATTTAATGTCACCAGGGGACAGTGTCATGAATGACAAGTTTGTGGGTTGCTTTTTTTTGCTGTTGTTGGTCCTTTGGCCAGCCACAGCAAAGATTGGAGTTAGAACGAGCTTAAGTGAAACGGTGTTTAAAACAGTATAAAGTATCAACTGCAGTCTCTCTGTGCTTTTTGTGTCAGTTTGTTTAATCTTTGATGTGTTTTTGGGCTTCTTTCTCTACATGGAAAACTCTACCATTGCTCCCTTCCTGTCCCAGACTACTTTTCAACCAGTCAACATTCGACCTACTCATCACATCATCCACATTGATCTACGCACAGTTGGCTTTTTGAAGAACTGCAGGTCTGCACGTATGTATTAGTTACACGCCCCTCTGCAGAGTTGCGTGCGCAGTACCATAAATTCTGCAACACCATTTTCCACTGTGGAGCTTTCCAGCTCCTTCAGGGTTACCTTTAGTCTCTTTGTTGCCTCTCTGATTAATGCTCTCCTTGCTCGCTCTGTGGGTTTTGGTGGACGGCCCTCTCTAGAATGGTGCCATATTTTTTCTGTTTCGTGATGATGGATTTAATGGTGCTCTGTGGGATTTTCAAAATTTCTTTTATTGTTTTAGAACCCAATGAGTTGTTCTTCTCCACAACTTTGTTCCTGACTTGTTTGGAGAGCTCCTTGGTCTTCATGGTGTGTCTTGCTTGGTGAAGCCTCTTGATTAGTGATGTTTCAGACTTTGGGGTCTTTCAGAACAGGTGTTTATATACTTAGATCATGTGACACTTCGATTGCACACAGGTGGGACTTATTTAACTAATTACATAACTTCTTATTCTTCTTATTTACGGGCTTCATTTATGGGCACCTGTTGGCTCAGGAGATAAATCGGGTTGTCTTCCGACATCAAGGTTGGCAGTTCCATCAGTGCAATCTCCAGTCTGCATCCCAAAGTGTCCTTGGGCAAGACACTGAACCCCAAATTACTCCGAATGTGTGCATGATGGTGAAAAATGAGCTTAAAGGCAGAGACCAAAGCGAGGTATGAACGTATATGAGGTTTGTAGTAAAAAAAGCACTTTGAGTGCTCAGAGTAGAAAAGCACTACACAAGTACCGGTCCATTCATAGCAAAGGGGTGAATACGTATGCACACACCGCTTTTGGGTTTTTTTTATATTTTAAATTTTTTTTCTCATTTCACTGTAGGTCCACTACAGTGGTGGATGGTTTATAACACACTGTTTCAAATAATGTTCAAGTAATCCCTGTGAGCCAAATGGTCAGTTAATGGCTTCAGACTGTTCCAAACACTGTTTCAGACAGTCTTTTTTTTCCTGATCCCGGTTCTGTGTGATGTAATTGAGTGGCTAATATGGTAATTTCAGACACAAAACTCTGGTTGTGAGAACGCAAGCCCCACCCACCTTCTGCCAAGCAGAAGAATTAGTTCATTGCCCTATGACTGTGATAAAAGGTTTATTTTTGTCTTTTTAGGTGATGTTCAAGGCTAAAGCCAAGTATTCACCGGAGCTCACAAAGTACAAGTAAGTTCATGTTTATGTACATAAACTGTAGTTTTTTATTAGGTATTACACATCATTACATTCCGTAACACAGTATTCATTTTGACCTTGATCATTTAAGGCAAAAATTCAGAACCTGGTTTTAAGAATGAATAAATGATCATCATCCTTCCTCCTCTCGAGGCCAGAATCTGTTTTCTTTTTCTCGTCCCACACACACACACACACACACACACACACGCGCGCACGCATGCCCGCGCGCCCGCACAGATGGTTTGCAGCTTCTACACTGTGAATAGTAATCAGTTGGTGTTTGTGAGTAAAGTCACATTTTTAGCCATCCTCTTTCTATTTGTCTCCGTCTGTCACTCTCCAGGGTTCCCCTGCGTCTGTTCTTCTTGTGTCTCAGTATATTTTTCCTGGTGGTGAATTTGACTTGTGCATTGATCGTGCAAGGAGCTCTGGAGCGCTCTGAATCGCCAAGGTAAACAAAAATAAAAACACCATCAATAGGATGTTTCCCTTCGTTCTGAAAGATGTCATATTTGGCCACCCCAGAGCAGAATTTCAGCTTTGGTATGTGTCAGTGTCTTATATTGCTAATAGCCCTTATGTTTTCAGTGATGGGGGTGTCAGGCATGCAGTCCTGGCCCGGGTCCTGATCAATGACAGTCTGTTTGTGCTGTGTGCCATATCTCTGGCTGTGTGCATCTTCAAGATCGCCAAGATGTCATCTGCCAACGTTTACCTTGAGTCCAAGGTAGGAGTAAAAGCCTGAATGTCTGAATTTATATTTATTCTTGTACATCTGCGTTTCCTTCAGATACACTGATATTACTTCTGTTATAAAATGAGCATTTTTTGGTGTGGCTCATTCAGATGTTCATTAGAGTTAAAAATCAACTCATTGGACACTTTGTTGGGTAGTCCTTGCTAGTACCAGGTTGGACCTCGTTTTGCCTTCAGGGCTGTCTTAATTCTTCATGGCAGAGATTCAACAAGCTGCTGGAAACATTCCTCGGAGATTTTGCTCCATATTGACATGATAGTATCACACAGTTGCTACAGTTTTGTCCTTGATGCAAATCTCTCAATCCACCACATTCCCACGCACCCTATTGGATTGAGATCTGGTGACTGGAGGCCATTTGAGTACAGTGAACTCATTGACATTCTAAAAAAAACCAGTTTGAGATGATTTGAGTTTCGTGACATGGTGTTTTATCCTGCTGGAAGCAGCCGTCAGTAGATGGGTATACTGTGGTCATAAAGGGATGGACACGTTCAGCAATAATACTCTGATAGGCTGTAGTGTTTAAACAATGATCAGTTGGTACTCAGGGGCCCAGAGTGTGCTAAGAAAAATGTCTCCTATACTGTAACACCACCAGCAGCCTGAATCATTGATGAGTTCCAGTGTGGAGCCATGCTTTCATGTTGTTTGTGCCAAATTCTGAATCTACCATCCGAACGTGGCAGCAGAAATCAAGAGTCACCAGACTAGGCAATGTTTTTACAATCTTCTGTTGTCCAATTTGGTTGAGGATGTGTAAATTGTAGCCTGTTTTCAGTTCTTAGCTGGCAGGAGTGTCACCTGGTGTGGTCTTCTGCTGCTGTAGCCCATCTTTTTCAAGGTTCCATCTGTCATGCATGCAGAGATGCTCTTCTGCATAGCTATCATGACAAGGAATTTTTTTGAGTTACTGTTGCCTTCCTATCAGCTCAAAGCAGTCTGGCCATTCTCTTCTGACCTCTGGCACCATCAAGACATCTGTTGGTCACTAAATATTTCCTCGTATCCAGACCATTCTCTGTATACCCTAGAGATGGTGGTGTGGGAAGATCTCGGTAGATCAGCAGTTTCTGAAATGCTCAGACCACCAACAAACACATTCAAAGTCACTTAAATCAAAAGCTAGAGGAGCATGGCCGGACTGCTTCAAGCTGATAGGAAGACAACAGTAACTCAAATAACTGCTCTTTGCAACCAATGACTGCAGAAGAACTTCTCTGAACCTTGAAGCCGATGGGCTACAACTGCAGAAAACCACACCTGTTTCCACTTCTCTTGGCTAAGAAGAGGAAAGTGAGGCTAAAATTTGCATAGGCTCACCAAAAATGGATGATAGAAGATTGAAAAAACATTACCTTGTCTGGTGAGTCTCGATTTCTGTGGCAATATTCCAATGTTAGGGTTAGAATTTGACGTGAGCAGCATGAAAGCATAGATCCATCCTGCCTTGCATGAACAGTTCAGGCTGCTGCTAGTGGTGGTGGTATAACGGTGTGGTGGATATTTTCTTGGCATACTTTGGGCTCATTAGTGCCAGTTAAACATTGTTTAAATGCCACAGCCTATCAGTCTTATTCCTAACCATGTATGTCCCTTTACAACCACAGTGTACCAATATCCTGATGGGGGAAAAAATCAGAAATGGGGATTGGTGAGTGGTCTTTCAGACTACCTTAACGAAGAGGATGAACTTTCATGGGATTTCCTTGGCTTTTCAGTATGCTGGGTCTATGCTGTCCTTTTAGTAAGGACTCTACTACTGTGCCTTTCAACACTGTAACTATTTACTTTAACGTTATTCCTTTCCTTGCAATGCAGCATTTATCATAGCATATACATATGGACTGACCAGGCCATCATTTCACCAGCTGTGTCCTCTCTGTGGATGGTCTGAAGCCACAAGATCTCTTTTTTTTACTGTCCTTCTGTCTTTTGGGGAAATAAAAGAAAATTGTAACCTGGATTTTTTTTTTTTTAAATGTTGAAAACGCAAAACTTGCTGCAGCTTTAAGGCTGCATAAGCCACCAGTTCTTCCCATCTGGGGTTGGCAATTGAACAAAGGCTTATTTTTCATTCAAACATGGGTGTGATAGTTCTGACAGCGCTGAAGTGATGTGCACATGGTCTCATATTTCTTGATTAGGGGGTCTACAAATGCCTCCATGACATTAATCCTTTCTGCATAAAAAGTTTAAATGCATAAAAAATGAACATTTGAACATACATCAATGCAAGTAGAAGTATTTTATATGACAAAAGCCGTATTTATTGTGCATTTTCAGTTCATGTGGCTTTGTGAGCTAGCCATCACGGGGCGTTTGAGATAATATGGCTTCATTTCCCACAGTAACTAAAACTGGAATTTATTTCTTACCACAAATAAACTGTTAAGTGTGTTTTACATGGGAATAGTTTATAAGTAAGCAAGAGGGGGTGCTACGGAATCATAAAAGTCTATGAAACTATTGCTGTTCCTATTGTGTTGGCAGATTTTTGATTGTTCTCTTCTTTTATATGGTAGACCTACTACTAATAATGCTGTGATGGCTTGAAATATCACTTTGCTGCTCATGTTACATACCATTTTTATCCTTTTAGATGGTGATGATCATGATCTTATTGGTTGTGATCATGGAGGGAGTGGTCCCCCATATGAGGAAAGGGTAGTTGGGGTCTTTCTGTCATGATAACCTCAGTAATCTGGTTTGCAGATTTATTATGCATTTTATGGCCATGGTTACTACTGACCATGTACGCATAACACTCCTGAACCAGTGACAAGAAAACTTACCACTTTCTTTCTGTACTTCACACATTATAATAACCTGTGAATTGTGATGGATTGTTAGCTGGATGAGCCACTACGTCACTGACATTATGGTTCAGTGACACTCAAGGAAGGAAAAACAAGCAGTGCAAAAGACAAAATTCATTGTCATTATGTCCCTGAAACACGGGGATATGATGGAATCAACACTACTTCTGAAAAACCTTTGTGTTATTGCGATAGTGCAAAAGCTATTTGATTCAAGATTTTGAATTTTGGCACAGTGGCATAGAGAAGGTGGAGGTATGTACTGGAGAGAAGAGGAATGAAAGTCAGTAGAAGTAAGACAGAGTACATGTGCATAAATGAGAGAGAGGCAGGTGGAATGGTGAAAAAGAGTAGAGGTAGTTAAGGTGGATGAGTTTAAATACCTGGGATCAACCATCCAAAGCAACGGACAGAGCACAAGAGAGGTAAAGAAGAGAGTGCAGGCAGGGTGGAATGGGTGGAGATGAGTGTCAGGGGTGTTTTGTGACAGAAGGATAGCAGCAAGAGTGAAAGGGAAGGTTTACAAGATGGTTGT
>VUQH01049769.1:5222-39183 GCA_015106775.1 Etroplus canarensis | reverse complement strand
CACATACACACAATCTACACTACCTCAGTTGCTGCTACGGCACTTTCTTTCTTTCGGCGCTAGTGTCTTGTTCTTGTGTTTTCTTCTTTTTGCCTTTCTTGTGTACTGTTTCTGCATTGTAGGGTGTCCTTGGCATTGTTTACATTGCATTGCATTGTTGCAACTGTTGCACATGTTGCACACATTGCACTTTATTTATTTATTTATTTATCTCTTTTTTTAAAAAATCTTTTAAACTTAAATTTTTCTAACTGTAGAAATAAAAACTAGTCCTGTCTCTGTCACATGTCATATGTTTACATGTTTATATGTTGCACCAGGTCCTGGAGAAACATTATTTCATTTCACTATGTTCTGCACCAGCTATATGTAGTCGAGATGACAATAAAGCTCTTGAATAATAACTAACCCAATAAAGAAACCCAACTCAAAATAACAAGTCAACTGAGTCTAAAAATAATGGTCACATACCATCTCCTGGATAAAAGTCCTTCATTTGATCTGAGGAAAACTCATCCCTCCTCTGAATGTGGACTTTGTTGCTAAAGTACCTCACCTGATCTCTTAAAGGCTTTCTGATAGAAAGATGTATTACCTTTTCACATAAAGTGGCAGCAAATTATATATGTTGTTTTGGGAGTCAGTGTAAATTGAAGGATTTTTGTTAAATAATTCATATGTGTATATGTGGGTGCTGAGTAAGTAATTTAATTGCTTTTGTATATCTGACCTTATAGATAAATAGATAGATAGATATACTTTATTGATCCCAAGCTGGGAAATTAAAGAATATAAATACAGAATACATTATATGCTTTGCTGGAGTCATTATGGATAAAACTAAGCATTACATCACTGAAGTTAACAAGGTTATACTAATGTCTTTACTCTAACACAGGTGAGTTGCTGTCAGTCCTGAGTCTGAAATTGCAATGCACTGAAACACATTGTGTTGCTGCTCACACTGTGACATTGATAGTCACAATGGGGGTTTGCATTTCCCTGAAAATATCACAGCGGAAAGATGCTGAAAATGAAATGTTAATGTGAAACAGACTCACCACAGCTGGCCTTGGCTTTGCCTGAGGGTCTGTTGGGAGTAAAGTCCAGAAATTTCAGCCCAAACAAAGCTTAATCCATAAACAAGAACAAAACAAATATACAGCTGCGCCTCAGCTCACTGCTTTGTGAACTTTTCAAAGCATCATTCAGGACCTGTGGGCTTTTTCAAGATAATAAATTGCAGCTTGGGGTTTCAGAAAATGCAGGAAAGAGCCTGTTGGGAAGATCTGACTATGCAAGGAAATGCATGAAGCTATGTAACAGGAAGAAACCAGTTTTTACAATATATATTTCTTATCAAATCCTTTGATTGAGAGCACACTGATCTAGTGAGCTGTGTGAGACCGATTACAGCCTGTGCCTTGACAGATTGTCAGGAAAACAAAATGTGCTAAATATGTGCAGCTTGGCTGTGCAACAAAATGTTTCAATTGATCTGTCTGGACCTCGAACAATGATAGAAATGAAGAAAGACACAGTGAAAGAGCCGGCAATTATAGAAAAAAAATGATGTTTGAGTGTGACACACAACTGACACACTTAATTCAGATACTTTTTTTATGTCAGTAAGGTTATTTATGTGAAATTTTGTAGAAATATGAAATATATATGTACATTTTTAATACTATAGCCATGTTCAGTGCATATGGATGTGTTTTTTAGTAGATTTGATAGCATTAGACCTGCTGTGGGAGGGATTTAATCAGCAGTCTATAAAACCTGTGATGCCTCACCCTACTTTAAGAAGCTGTTCACCCACTTTAATTAATTTAATTAGTAGGGCAATCAAAGGAGATTTTAAATGTCCCGCAGAGACCCATTTTTGTGGTTTTAAAGGCTTTTTCACATTACAACATTAACATTTTTGTAGTTGGGAAAAAAATACTTCTTGCAAGATGTAATTTGAGCATCCATGGAAGGAAGCTCGAATTAGGTTTTCCTGGAAACAACCCCATAGGTCGTTGCAAATGCCCATCACTACTCGTGGTTGCAATTTTAAGCAAAGCATTGTTTAAAATCTACCATGAGTTTATCACATTCATAACCCGAAAAATTTACTTTCAGGTGGTTAACGTAAAAAATATTGTTTTAAAATATTTTAAATACTTCAAATGTTATACATGCAAAATATTTAAAAAACAGTTTGAAATATTTTCACCCAAACCATGAGTCTGGAACCTGTGGTTCTTTTGCCTGTCTCCAGTGACTCACATTTGATTTTTTTAATCTTTATATTATGAACCATTATTGTGGAGGTTAGCATGACTGATTTGTCTTGAGACCTCTTAACAATAGCGTCCCAGTGCAAAAACCAAAAGCTGTGTAGGTAAATTCAGACTTGAATCGTGTGTCATAGGTCTGAGGGTTATTTGCTGCAAGTGATAGAAGAAAAAATGACGATTTCCGTTAATGACCTGGATTTTAGTCAAAACTGAATTAAAAACAGCCTTTTAAAATTACTATTTTTAAAGCTAGCCAGCTATGGCTTATTTATCATGAAAGCAGGCTGCTTTTAATTTGACATATGTGATTCAACCATCCAAAGCAACAGACAGAACACAAGAGAGGGGAAGAAGAGAGTGCAGGCAGGGTGGAGTGGGTGGAGATGAGTTTCAGGGGTGCTTTGAGGCAGAAGGATAGCAGCAAGAGTGAAGTTTACAAGATGGTAGTGAGACCTGCTATGATGTATGGTTTGGTGGGAGTGACCAGGATGGACAGAATTAGAGTCCATCCTGGTCACTCCCAGCAAAAATCAAGTTGAGAAGTCAGAAATGCAAGGCTGAAATGGTTTGGACATGTTCAGAGGAGGGATGGTGGATGGAGGCAGATGATCTGCTGTGGCAACCCCTAATGGGGGGAAGAAGAAGAAAAAGAAGAAGAAGAAGAAGAAGAAAAAGAAATTAAACTTTACTTACCATTTGCTATTCTTGGCGGGTTTTTTTTTTTGGAATATTTCTTAGGTTTGAATTATCAGTCTTTAGTTTGAGCATCAGTTTCGCAATAAAGCTCACCTTTTGTTTTTGAAATCTGCTAATTCTGACCGATATACTAAGTTAAAGGTGATTTCAATTATTATATCAGAATTATGATGTCAAAATGCTGTCATATTAGTCAAATTATTAGATGGTAAAACTCAAAATAGGAAAATAGCCAGAACGGTCAGTCAGTTCAATTCAGTTTTATTTATATAGCTAAATTCACAACAAAAGGCTTTACACAGTGCTTTACACTGTAAGGTAAAGACCCTACAATAATAGAGAGGAAACCCCAACAATCAGACAATCCCCTATGGGCAAGTAATTGGCAACTGTGGGAAGGAAGAACTCCCTTTTGACAGGAAGAGACCTCTGGCATAACTAGGCTCAGAGAGGGGCAGCCATCTGCCTTGACCGGTTGGGGTGAGGGGAAAGAGAAGAGAGAAAGGAGAGCAAAGAGAGACACAGACTATGGGAGAGAGAAGACAACATGCAGCAGTCGCAAATGAATCCATGGGGAGTGAAAAGAGGTGGGTGGAGAAAAAATGCCCAGCAGCCTAAGACTATTGCAGCATTACTAAGTCGTAACTATAAGCTTTATCAAAAATAAAACAAAACAAAATAAAAAAATAAACAATAAAACATTATCTTGTGAGACAAAAGTTTATCTTACTATGTCCAAATGATCCAACAGTCTTACTGTTAGGGCCACCAAAACAGTTTAATTTATTATGAATAAATTATCATTTGATTATTTATGACATAAATGGGCTTCCATATTTATCTCAGATCATCACAGATTCACAAGTCTGCATTTTTCACCTCTTAATTGGACAAAGTTTGAACTCTGTTACCTTCATAGTGTTCCTTCTGATAACAAGCTAACCACAGCTGCAAGATGGGCTCAGAAGTGATTGTAGGAGATCAAATGAAGATGCATTTACAATGTCTCCTTATTTCCCACTGTGGGTACATTTATGTCAGCTAACAAGCAAGTGAACAGTGAGCTTTTCCCGTGTTTACTCTAAATCACAAAAACGTCACAAGAGACATGTTTATTAGCAGCACATGTTCCACAACATGCCTTGCCATCAGGGTTCTACCCACATAGTGCCTGGGATGCCAATAGCTCTATTTTCATATTAATATTAAAGCATAGGAGCAAAACAATATGAATCCTTTTTTCACTGCATGCATGAAAATGAAGCCTCATGTTACTTAAAATCCAAAACATCAGGATCATAATGCTAATCTCTTTCAGTGTTTTAGCCAAAAGCTTTTTATTTGTGCTTGCATGGTTATGTGACAGGGAAGGAATACATAAATAAAGTGATACAGATTGGCAAATACACTTACACAACTGAGAAATATTTTTATTGCTTTTATTTCTGAATATTAAGCTATATCTTCAGCTGTTCACTTGCATTTCCCCCCACAGCATATTGATCCACACTGGTAATTTAGCAGAGGTTTTATACCAGATGGGACCCTTAATGGCGAAAGGGGCTTGTATCCTCACCCGGAATTGAACGAGGGACCTTTCACTTGTAAGGCAAATGCGCAAACCACTACACTATGGGGGACACTAAAAATAAAAAAAGTGAAACAAATGTGTTTGAGCTGTCAAAAACAAATGAATTAAAAAAAAGAGCTGTTCTTTATTCTGCTGTGATATTTATAGAACTGTCTTTGTGTGACTGAAGCACATCGCACATTTCAGCCCCTAGAAAGAGCTCACCTGTGGGAGTGTTAAATCAGCTGAAGCTCGACATAATTATGACAGTTGCTTTGGCAGTCTGAACCCGATGAAATTATGCTGCAGCCTTTCACATTATTCAGCAGCTAACCTCACGCTGACTGCTCTCAGGGACAATAAGTGAAGGTTCTGTGATTAATGCGCAGGAGCTGCCCAGAGGCATCACCGGTGTTGCGCGTCGTGATGGGGGCCGTTTTGATTTAGCCTCCTGTACGTTGTGTAAATGCAGTACCCTTTGTCTTCAGATAAACTGCAGTAAACGTACTATTCCCCCTCTCTCCCACACACACAAGCCATCAGCGTAGCAGTTCGTTTCAGGTTATCTCAAATGGCTTTCACCGCTGCCCAACTTCATTTGGATTATTTTCTGCTGATAGATCTCGGTGTTGGCCTCAGACGATGTAAGCATTATAAAGGGAAGTAATTGGATTAAAGGGATCCACTGAGACTGCTGCTCTGTCACAAACAAGAGCCATCAGGGGAGAGGATTAGGAGGGATGATGTTGGGAAAGAGCAGACAGAAGAAAACAGAGAAGAAGAGATGTGGAGGGGGAGGCGGGCACCATGAAAGATTGCCACAATAAGGAAGGGCAGAGAGAGGAAAAGGAAGAGTGGGCAGATAATTATGGGAATAAAGGTGGGAAAGAGACATACTGGCAGTTGATGGGAGGAGGAAGATGAACCTAAGACACTCTTCAAACTGAATTGCAAAGAGTCACAAATACATGTAGAGATTGGTTTGTCATCCAGCTGTGAAATTATAACACTGTGCATGCTTCTTTTTGGTAAGAGATCATAGCATAAAGTCCTAAAGGCATCCCTTATAGTCTGTTTTTTTCCTCGGTTAAACATGAACGTGATAAGAGAGCTTACATGCAGCAGGCTGTCTTAAAACCATACACTGTAACTTCCCTTTCATGTAAAATTCAATTTATGATCATAATAAAACACTGAGTGTAATGACATTTTCTCCGAAACTGCACAGGGTTCGAGGATCTTCTATGACTCACAAGCAAATATTGTGTTTTGTACTAATAAAACTGAAAATGGATTGCAGTATATCCCTATATTTTTTATGAATGTTTTACATGGCTGCGTTGTTCTGTAATCACACCTCCAAAACACTGCTTGGCGATGGGGTTTCCATAATTCAAAGAGGCGAGTGAAACTAAGAATATCATGTTGAAGTTAGAGCTAATAAATGTTGAGCAACAGCTACTTTAACTGAAATGACTGCATGCATAAAAGAAAGACTGTGTTAGGATGGACTGAGTCTGTACACTGATGGCAGAGCTGTCTGCACAACAAAGTGACAGATGGCGACACTGCCAAATTACTGGCTTCTGCATTAGCATAATAAGAAAGCCAGAAACAATTACAGCCTATTGCATTCTGTAATAGCGGAATAGTGGGAAAACAAGTCGGAGAAAGTTCACTTTGACTGAACCATCAATTAAATACATTTAAATGTGCCCTCGGGCATTTTTACATTCCACATGTTTAATGACGAGACTCGCACTGACATTTAAAATAAATGCTACTTTAAAAATGACTGGAGACTGAATCATTACCATAATTTTTAGACTTTAATACCTCATTAAAAGTATCTGTGTTGTGTCTGTTACATCTCATGCCCAACATTATACACTGAACTGAGTGCAGGCAGGCCGTGCTGCAAGCTGAGCCCGTGATCCCAGTAGATTAGCTGAAAACAGCTGATGTCAGCCCACATCAGCTCATGAATTAGTTGATATGAGTGGGAAAAAAAGCTGCTATAGCCTACTGGAGGTTGCAGCTGTGCTGCACGCCACTTTGCAACCCACTTCCACCTTCTTTCATTCCGTGTCTGACTTAATATCTTATATGTTGTCATTAATATCTGCTCTGTCCTTGGACCCTCTCCCAAAACAATGTCAAACCACCAAATATAAATTACTGCAGATACAACTAACAATCTTATTTTGACTATAGTGGTTGTTGTTTTGATCTTGAGCTTGCCTGAGGACATTAATGTTCCCTGATTTAAAATATCAAGAAAACATACATCCTCCACTGTGAAGCAGAGATAGCGTGCCTCGAAACCACATAGCTCTGTTCCTCTCTTAGATAAAAGAAGGATCTGCAGCTCAGCAAAACATATGCAAATTTAAATTCTCAGTTGCCCGTTTAGCTGCTGTTATCATCCTCCCCAAATCAAATTTCAAATACCTGAATGTTAATACTGACTATAAAAAGAAAGCTGCAAAAGTGTATGAATGCATAAAATCATGCATGCAGTATTAATGCAACATCTCCATAAAGAAAAAAATCTAAACCATTTTATAGCACTGACCAATGTAAATGCACTGAATAACAGAACATAGACATTGTAATCCTTTTTCTTCTGACACAGTAGAGCCTCTATGTTAGCTACATCAGCAGTTTGTATACATGCATGCACGTACAGCATTGTGCAGCTTGTATAAGGCATCTGCACATGTTATAAGCATATTTATTAGAAAACTAACATGAGTGTGATGGCAGATTAGGACTTACAGTCACGTCAAAAATTCTAAGGTTTTATGTATTAGGACACTGGGAAAAAAATCATCCAATCCTGAGCAGGTTCTTAAATGACTTAAATCTAACCTTGGGTAAAAAACAACACATGGCATCAGGGGCAGATGTGGCTCAGGAGGTAGAATGTTCCATCCCTGGCTGCTCCAGACCACATACCAAAGGGTTCCAAGGAAAGACACTGAACCCCCAATTACTCCCAATTTATCCATCTGACTGTCAACATGTGTTTGATAGATAAAAATGCACTTAAAGGCATTAAAATAAAGCACTATATGAATGTGTGTGTGAATGAGGCTTGTAGTAAAAAGCACTTTGAGTCCTCAGTTTGAGTGGAAAAGTTCACCAGTTCATTTCCCATATTATACCATGTCATGATTTAATTAGCAAAAATTATGCTAAAGTGGAGAAACAGTGTGTGAAAAATTAAGTACACTGGTGATTCTATGGCTTGTAGAATCACCTTTAGCAGTTATAACTTGACGTAATCATTTTCTGTATGACTTTCTTAAGGTCCCAACACAGCATTTCAATCAGACTTTGACTGGGTCATTGCAAGACCTTGATTCTTTTCTTTTTCTGAAATTCTGAAATCTTCCTCATTGTATAATGATGGACTTCAAGTTGCTTGGAAATTGCCTCATAACCCCTCACAGATTCATAAGGCAGCAGCAATTTGCTTCTTTAAAATCATTGCTGATGTTGTTCCTCCTTTGAATGCTCCAGACTAGCAAACTGCCAAAACTTCTATTATACAGGCGGTCATTCTGGCTGATGATCATTGCATTGGATTAGCAGCACCTGGCTGCTACTGGCCCTCTTAATTCCTATGGAAGCAGCAAGGATGTAATTAATTTTTTATCCACTGCTTCTGCATTTTTGCTTAGTTTGTGTTGAATAAATAATGGTATGGTATAATAGTGTTGTTGTTCATCTGAGGTTGCATTTACCTCATTTTTAGACCTGTTAAGAATCAGATGATTTTTTTTAATGTCCTGATATGGAAAATCTTAGAACTGAAAGACAGTGTACTTTCCTTTTCATGGTTATCAATTTATCTATGTATAATTTAAAAATCTTTTAACTATATTTATTTAAAACATATTGTGAATATAGCTGAATTAAGGTAGGTGATATAGTATTTTAATTTGTATCCACTGACTGTCACAGACTTGTATTACACATGCTGTAAACAGATCTCTTATTACTTTACACTGTGGGAATTCATGTCCCTTTTAGGAGAAAAAAAACATGTCCTCAGGCCATTAATCATTAAAGTTTATTAAGAGGACTTGGTTTGCACTGAGGGCAAGTTTAGATTTTTAATTAAATTTAGGGTAAACATATCATAGTGAGTCAATGTAGTGTCATTTAAAGTGATGGAAACACTGTTTGAGTCAGGGACAGGAAAGCCCTGTCAGTACTCGCTTTTTATCACATCTTTCCAATGGCACTTATTTACAACTGATTCAGCAAGTCAACAGCTTCCCTTCCTATTGTCTTTGAGTGATGACAGTTTTCCCGCTGTCTAGACTGCAGTCATACAAGAGTGCTTCCTTGTCATTTCCAATTTTCAAGATTGGGATTTGAGAAGGAAAAACTATAAATCTGTTGAACGGTTTCCAATACTGTATCTCCACTCAGAATAGTGTAGTGTCAAAAAGACACAATAAACTAATGTTCATAACAGGGTCTTTGAAACTACACAGCTACACTATATGGATAAAAGTGTTGGGTCACCTACATATTGGACCTCCAAGAGCTTTTATGACATCCCATTCTAAATCCATAGAAATTAAGACTAGAGTTGGCCCCCCTTTGCAGCTATAACAGCTTCCACTCTTCTGGAAAGGTTTTCTACCTGAGTTTGGAGTGGATCTGTGGGAATTTTGGTCCATTTATCCTGAAGAGCATTTGTGAAGTCAGAAACTGATGTTAGATATGAGGGTCTGACTGGCAATCTCAGTCCTAGTTCATCCCTACAGTTTCTGACGGGGCTGAGGTCGGGGTTCTGGATGGGTCAATCAAGTTCTCCCATGCCAAACTCATCCAACCATGCCTTTATGGGCCTGCTTTGTGCACTGGAACAGAGTCATGCTGGAACAGAGGAAAATTGGAGGAATAAAATTGTCCAAAATGTCTTGGTAAAGGCAAACATTGAGATGTGATTTCACAGGAACTAAGGAACCCAGGCCACTCCAGAAAAAACAACCCCAAAGCATTCTTCCTCTTTCACTAAACTTAACAGTTGGCACAGTGTAGTCAGGCAGATAACGTTCTCCCTGCATTTACCAAACAGAGTCTGCCAGATAAAAAACTATGATTCATTACTGCACAGAACCTGTTTCCAATGCTCTGGATTCCAGTGGTGTCAATCGTTATACCACTCCATCCAATGCTTGGCATTGTGGCTGGCGACGTAAGGCTTGGATGTGTCTGCTCAGGTCGTCATGCCATGATGCATTGCTGTTTTTTCCACACTATGCACCTCAGTCCTCTGTGTGGCATCCTTTTACAGTACCACACTTGATTTCAGTGAGCTCTTTAAAACAATCAGTTTTTTTTTGCAAACGTTTGTAAAGGCAGAGGCTAAGTGCATGATTTTATATACCTGCGATAATGGACTGACTGAAACACCTGAATTCACTGATTAAGAAGTGTGGCCAAATGGTTTTGCCCCATCATCCATTTCCTACATGAACTTTTACATGCCTTAAACTTGGATTTGCATAACAAGCTTCCACTGTTCCCTCTTGTTTTTCAGATGCCTTTGGATTTAATTGCAGCTGGAATTATTGATCAGCTTCCTGAGAAAACAGATTTTTTTGCCCTCTGTGACAAATAATCAGTAATTGAAGTTCTTTATGAGCTACATGAGCTGCATGACACATGCAGTCTTTGGGAAAAGGACAGTCCAATAACACAGGAATCAATACTGATTGATCATCTGTCCCTTGTTTCTCAACTTGAGTGGATCTTGAGTGAAGTGATCACATCAGCTCCGAATTCCTTAAAATTTTAAGAAGTTACAGTAATTTAATTTAAATCTAAAAGCATTTATTTTTAAGAGATTAAAGCAAGTTACTCTCATTCATATTTTAGCTTGTAGAAAAAAGACTGTCCTGATGAAACTGGCACCTTGCACAGGTGTGCATTAGCAATAAAAAACAGTCATCTTTCTTATTCTGTGGCTCTTCTCTTTTCACAGATACAGACCAACTCTATGTCATCATTTTCCAAGAGTTCTACAGTGAGTTATAAAATCCTTTCATACTTCGAAGACAAAGACTGACCAGTGTTAAGCGGGTAAATTCTGAGTTCTTCTTCAGGATATATCAGCTCTCTGATACTCTGATATCTGACATCTCTGTGGCAGTCTGACAATATGTAGAGGCAGACAAAAGTAAAAAAATCAGCATCAAAAACAGGGATCAGGCAGGCAAAAGGGAGCACAGGCTGCGATGCCAGGGTAGCTGACAATCTGCCAGGTCAGTTAGAGGAATATATAGTACATTTATACTGGTGGACTGCATGATGGGTTCACAAGGAGGACCATTGTTCCTAAACAGGTGGTGACAACTTATAGGGCTCCAAGGAAAGGGGGTGGATAATTTAACCAAGTCTCTTTGGTGAAGCAGCTTATTGTCCAACTGGTTAAAGGTTACAACTGTCATGATGACTTGCTTTTGGTCATAGATGCTAATTTGTGTGTCAAAATTCACCACAGTTGACCTCTACAAAAAGTATTAGCACAATTTGTACCTTGCCCCTGTAAGCCAATTCACAAATTGTTGCAATTTTTGTCAAAATGTTCCCGTTTCATTGGTTTAATTGTCAGTGACAGTGGAATGTCTGTATTTGTTCCTCCCCTGCCTTTAGGAATCTATTTATTCCACTCAGTGATGTGTACATATCCACTACTGCCATGTGGAAATGCCTTTTACCTGCATAATTTTAACATGTCATTGCCCACAAAGATTATAGCCCTGACAGGGAGAAGGCAAAGTCACCTTCTTTCCCTGTTCCTTCCACCTCCTGATGGCTGCCATCCTCTCATAGATGTTAAGCACTCATATAAGCGTATCAAATCTGATTTCCTAAAAATTGCATAAGGCAGTGCATCTTGCACACTACAGTTTCCTCTACATTTCACCAATCTGTCCGGAAAATCTTCATTTCATTCATAAGACACAGTTCAGTATCATCCAGAAAGTGGACTCCTCTCAAGTCAGAAATGACAATTTTTTTGGTTTAGTTTAATAAAAGACTGTAGAAAAATGATCCTGAGGAGGTATGGGATTCACAAGGGATTCTACAAGGATGTATTTTTTCTGTAACTTTTGTAGTCCACACAAAGGAGGACAGATAAACTCTGAGTTCAAAGAAGGCAGGAAAGTTACTTGAAATGCCAAGCTGGGAAACTGATATTGATCCTTTCATCAGACTCCAACGTTAAGCAAATGCATTTCTCCTAATGTAAGAAATACATCTGCAATAAGCTGGACAGATAAGTAAGATTGACTCTATGATATCACCTCATGCTCTTCTTCCTGTCTAGTTTGAAACATCCTATAATATCTACATTACCCTGTATTGACCAGCAGCACTGTGAGACAGTTACTTCAGTCATAAGTGAAACCTAATACAATGTGTATGTGTAACTTGGAACTATGTAAAGTACAATATAAGGACAAAAGTTTGTGACACACTGGAGAATTTCAAACCTCCTCTGGAATTAATATCAGCACAAATACTGTACACTGACAGCTTCATGAGATGGGTTTCCATGGCCAAGCAGCTGCATGTAAGTCTTACATCATCAAGCACAATGCCAAGCATCAGATGAAGTGGTGTAAAGCTCGCCATCACTCGACTCTGTAGCAGTGGAAACATGTTCTGTGGAGTGAGTGACAAACCATGCTTCTCTAACTGGCAGTCTGGCAGTCTTCACTCAATGTAGTAAATGTGAAGGGAACATTACATGCCTTACTGCACTGTACAAGTGTAAAGTTTGGTGGAGGAGGAGATAATATCACAGGGTTATTTTTTTGGGATTGGCCTGGACCCCTAGCTCCAGTTAAGGGAAATTGTAATGTTTCAACTTACCAAAACATTCTGGACACTTCCATACAGTACTTCCAACTTTGTGGGAACAGTTTAGGTAGGGTCCATTTGTGCTGTAGCATGACTGTGCCCAAGTGCACTAAGCAGGGTCCACAAAGGCATGGTTGGATGAGTTTGGTAGGAAAGAACTTGACTGGCCCATACAGAGCCCTGACCTTAAGCCCAGTGTACACCTCTGGGATGAACTAGAATAAAGATTGCGAACCAGGACTTATGCTCCAACATTAGTGTCTGATCTCAAACATGCTCCTCTGGATAATGGCACAAAAATCCAAAAAGAACACAAGCTGTTCTAGCTGCAAAGAGGGAACCAACTCAGTATTAATGTCTATGGATTTAGAATGGCATGTCAAAAAGCTCCTAGATATGCAATATGTAAGTGGCCCAGTACTTTGGTCAAAATAGTGTATGAATAAGCAATAAATATACATTGCACTGCTTCTGCTTTAAGGACTGTGTGTATCATCAAAAGTTCTTGAGATACGATTTTTGAAACTCAATTCTGGCAGGTTTATTTTGTTCCATGAATTGGCAGAGATATTTCAGCTCCTTTTCTGGATCACTATATCTTTCCTTTGTATTAGACTTAGTACAACATTTCTTCATCTTAATTGTGTTATCAATATAACAGAATTTAAATAAAAAGGACATGAAGTGAACGAATTGCATAAAAAAGCATCAACCATCATTTTTTGAAAAATGAAGACTGGGTGGATAATTCTGCTACAGTTACACTCAAGTTTTTTAAACTATGATTAAAGGCAGTGACAGATGACCTTTCCCAATGCTGAGTTTTTTTTGTGTGTGTGTTTTCACACTGTATGAATTGTTATTTATAACTGGCTGAGATCCTGAATTGCTTGGATATACAGATACAGACAGCATCTGAACCATACATGAGGACTTTTGCTCTAATCTCATTCCAGAAATGTATATTTTTACATAACCGTAAACATATTAAGTGCTTTGTCCTTAAATTGCAAGTCTGTCTTCAGTTGTCCTGTCTCCACCTCTGTTTTCAGATCTATCTGCAGCTTGTACTTTTAAACCAAGGTCTGCAGGAGCCACTTTAAATTGCCAGGAGGGCACAATTTTACATTTACCTATCACTGCACTCCACTGATATCTAGGAAAGCTTTTCAAGGTTAGCAGAAAGATGAAATAACCACTGACCGAGTCCAGACAGCACATGTTTTCCAAGGTAGCAGGCAGAGAAAGGGTTTAAAGGTCACAAGAGAGGAGGAAAAATGATTTTTGACAGCTTTGCAAATATGACCTAAGACTAGTCCGAGACATACAGAAGAATTAAATGAAGAGCTCAGTTAACAGAATTTTGTAGTTTATTAGGCTTAATGTATGGGAAACTGCTCAATAACTAAAAAGTTATATTTTATTGTGATTAACTATACTGATGCAACATACTTGTTATACTAAAAACCACATACTGAGTCAGGTTATCTTAACAGATATGGTGTAAAATAAGTTTGCTTTGTCGAACAGAGATACAGAAAATAAGCATAATGAGAAGAGATCAGTCAGAGGGTCAAATCCAATATAAAAACTTCAGAATAAGTTGTAATTATTCTAGCACGTTGGCAGCACCACCTCCCTCTATTTCCTGCACTTCTTCCACCACGTTCTAATGAAGGGTTTGAAGTACATGAAGCACTGAAGCATTTGCTGTTAGGACCACTTTCTTCAAGATTGCCTTTTAAATTTTTAATTGAAATGAACATATTCCAATATGCCTTTAAAGACCAACTCCTCCCATGCCTCCATTGATTCACCCTTTTATGTGAAAGCAGAGCCATTAGTTTCTCAATCACATGGAAGCCAGACTCACAAAAATATCAAGAAGTCATTAATGCCTGTCTTTCTAATTTCAGAATGATTTCAGTGCCTGCTTTTACTGTTTAGCATATGAAGGAGACCATGGCCTAACAAGTGAAAGGTCCCTAGTTCAATTCCAGGTGGGGACACAAACCCTTCTCACCATGGAGGGTTGTGTCAGGGAGGCCATCCGATGTAAAACCTCTGCCGAGTTTCCAGTGCCGATTAATCCACTGTGGCGACCCCTTAGGAAGAAGGGAGCAGCCAAAGGTACATTTTTTTCATTATTACTGCGAGGAGTAGTATGGGTCTAGGGATGGCATTTTTCCTTGGTTTGTTGTCTTTGGGTCAATTCATCACTTTTGGTACAGAAAAACTGTCACAACAATGAATTTTGGAACAAACATTCTCCTCCTGATATTTTATCACCACCACTAGACAGGCAGCTAGTCCACGACGCCAAAATGAATACAAAAATTAATTATATCAACACTGGTAAAGCCTTCATTTTTCATCTAGCCCCACCATCAGTTCAGAATTTGTCTAAAACAGTTTAGAGAATACTATTTAGTCATCAAGCTTCATTATTAAATAAAATGAACAATTCAGGCACTCAAGTGATGGATAGCTTTGTGAGATTAGCTTAGAGAATACATAAAAGTAAAGCATTTTGAATTTATGATAAACAGCTTAATTTAACTGTCTTGGTGTCTTCAGATGCGTGAGCAAGATGAAAAGGGTAGATTAATGAAAACTGGATCTGAGTCTCCGGGGATCTTAGAAGAACAGACAGAATTCAATTCAGCGCTGTGACTTTCTTTGATTTAATGAGGTTGCACAGTCATTAGGAGTGGATTGAATGTCATTTAGGTGGCTGTGAATTCACTAACACGATGATAAAAATATCATCATCTGGATCACCAACATGGAAATTACAGCTAATAATATAAATATGGGGCACTTAACTCAGGGTTTCCCCTGAGGTTTATGTGGCATTGAACCCAGTGTGCACTCCACGCCTCTACCAAACTACCAACAGTAAATAACTGGAGAAAAAGACTTTCCAAACGCAACGTGTGTAAGTCCAAAATACAAAGCTGTAATCAAAGGCCAAGGTTATACACGGGTAAGCAGGCAGCAAACACAATAAAATAAAATTTTTAAAAATTAAAGAAACTGATCACACAATGAAACTGCAACATAAGAAAACAAGAAACACAAGAATCTGTTGGAAGCTGTGACTACAGGTAAAACAAGACAGTCCGAGGGTTGGGAGCCATACAGGTGGTGGCATATACATTCAACAGCCACTTCATTAGGTATACTTATTTAACTGCTTGTTCATGCAAATATCTGATTGGCCAGTCAAATGGCAGCAACTCAGTGTTTTTAGGTATGCAGACATGATCAAGATGATCTGATGAAGTTCAAACTGAGTTTCACAGCAGGCAGTCTGTTGAGGCCCTGGGCAAAATTTCACAGGGGACGCTCCAACTAGCATTCATCACCAGCTGTAATGGGACCGAGTGGACTCCATCAGACCATTTTGCACATTGCCAGTACTGTATTTCTGGGGTGTTTGCTAGATTTTTCTGGATGTGTTGGCACAGGATGGACCAGGGGGAATCAGAATATTTAATCATGGATAAAATTAGTGTAGAGAACACTGGCATGACTTTTCAGGCTCATGTCCAACCCAGTATCTTATTATAGATCTAATACATGTAAAGCGGTGTTGTTCAAGAGGTTAAACATCATTTTGCACTCAATAATGATTTTGCAAAGTGGAAAAAATCCTCGGTTGTATTTTAAGGTCCGTCATCCCTCAGGGTCCACCCCGATCTAGGGCCCCAAGCAGCTGTCTTGTGTGAAGGCAAGCAGCACCTCTGACACTGGGGAAGAAAAGGCTTGTTGTCAGTGTGATTGTTGATACCACACAGGCTGGTCTCACTATTTCAAAAACTGCTGATCTACAGAGATTTTCCGACACAACCTTCTCTAGGTTTTACAGAGAATGATCTGAAAGAGAGAAAATATCCGGTGAGCAGCAGTTCTCTGGGCAAAAAATGCTTTGCTGATGCCAGAGGTCAGAAGAGAATGGCCAGACTGCTTTGAGCTGATAGCAAGGCAACAGGTTACACAGATAATCACTCGTTGCAACCAAAGCTTACAGAAAAGGCTATTATAGTTAACTGAAATTAAAATAAAAGCTGAAAGTGGTGAGAAAAACACATTTTAGTTAACTGAAATAAAAATAAAAGCTAGTCTTTTGATATAAATTTAAACCAACTAGAATGAAATTGTGTGCTCACAAAATAAACTAAAATGAAATAAAAATACACAGAACATGTCCTTAGTTTTAGTCTTTGGTTTGGTGCTTCTGTTTATTGAGACTCTAAGTGATGTCTACATGACTGCGAGTTATGTAGACATCACAAAGTATTGTGTAATTTCTAATCTGAACATTATAAATCTTCCCCTGACAAAATTCCATTCACACAGTAAAAATTAAGAAAACTAAAACTAACACTGAAACAAATACAAACTAAACTAAAATTAAACATTTTCAAACAATAAAAACTAATTTGAAATGAACAAACCCCCTCTGGAAACTAACTGAATCCAAACTGAAAAGAAAACAAAAACTCAAAAGGAAATGAAAAATTAATAAATTACAAAAAACTAATAAGAAAATACAAACCTATAATAACTCTGTTTACAGAAATGTATATCTGAACCCACAACACATCAAACCTTGAAACAGGTGTGCTGCAGATGCAGAAGACCACACTGGTGACACTCATAAAGAAGCTGAGGCTACAATTCACATGGACAGTATAAAACTGGAAAAATGCTGGGTGGTCTGATGCGTCTCAATTTCTGCTGTGAGATTCTGGCATAAAAAGCATGAAAGCATTGATCCATCCTGCCTTGAATCGATGGTTCAGGCTAGTGGTGGTGTAATGGTGTGGGAGATGTTTTCTTGGCGTAGTTTCAGCCCTTTAGTACCAACTGAGCATCATTTAAATGCCACAGCCTATCTGAGTATTGTTGCTGACCATGTCAGTTCTGAAGGCAAAAGATGTCCAGCCAGTACCAGCAAAGCATAACTAACAGAGTGGCCAGTGAGTGTATATTGAGGAAAGTGGTTGAACATGGGTGTGGCACAAAAAAAGGGCAGGAAACAGAAAAAAGGCTGAAAGTAGAACAGCAGGGTCGAAGGTAGTTGATGTTGTGGGGTTATAGTCATAAACAGATTAATAATCTGCAGTAGCTTTGCAGATCTGCAAGTGTTTTTGGTAGGGGTTCACTTCATTATAATCATACTTTAAAACTAACTGTAAGACTGTTAATTTCCTTTCATTAGCAGGCTGTGATTCTTATAATTCAGTCTGGTCCTATGGCGGTCATAAATGATTTACCACTTAAAAAGTTTCCTCTTCCTTCGTATAGAGAATGTGTGTCAGTCTGTGAACTTTGCTTGCAGTAAAGTTAATCACAGCGCAGACTGTAAAACCATCAACATGCCAGCACCACCTGGAGCTTTACAAAGATTTGTTCCTGTTTCCTTTAATATTAGCCTCCTGAAACTCAGACGTGTCTTCCTGCCTTCATCTATAAAGAGAGCAAATGTCTCTGTGTTGGCTGGAGGAGCTTTATGGGAAGTACTGGACTGACTGCTATGCTATAATCAGGCTTTCCGAATAGGGCTTTGCTGCACGTGCCAGCACCAAGACACCCATCCTGTGGAAACTCCTAATGTTTCTGTGTCAGGAGTGATGCCTGAGAAATTAAAGACTGTGGCTCTTTTCACTGAATTTCACCATTTTATTTTCTCACCCAGACTGACTAGGCTTGTTATAAAATCTGCTACTATTCTTGTCAGAGAGTTGATTGAAGTATTCATATCATTTATGCTGATGAGTCTGATCTTATAATCAACATTCACTTTATTCGCTCCTGAAGATATTCTAACAAAGTTTCCAAAGTGTCTTCTTCTGATTGCGCTTTAAAATCAATCATTCCTGTTTGTCCTGAACACCCCGAGAAGCCTGCCGATGTTCCTAATTGCGCTGATTCTTCACAGTGGGGAAACACAATACAATCAGTGTCTCTATTCAAAATTTTGCATTGGTCACAGAGGGGAAGAAAACACTGTTTATAGTTGTGTTAAAATAGCATGTGACCCAGGAATAACAACAGCAACTGAGACTATTTCTGCTTTTTTTTTAAGGTTTTATTAAACCTGTCAAAAACAGCTTTGAATAAGTGTGATAATCTTAAACAATGGAGGGAGCCATGAGTCAAGCACCTAAAAATAACAAGGATAAAAAAAAATCTGGACACAAGCTGCACATGTGTGTGTGTGTGTGTGTGAGAGAGTGTGTGTTATTGATATCAGTCCATGTGAAGTTCTTTTCTTGAGAGGAAAGGTCAGTGGAGAGAAGCTGCAAAAGGAGGAAGCACCTGCTCTCGTTCACATCACACACACACACACACACACACACACACACACACACACACACACACACATATTTGCACTGCTCTCTATGTGAGGGCTGTTAGTGACATAATGTATTAACTAGCCCTGAAATATTATAAACAACTTATCAGCAACCATTCTATTCTAAACTACATTCTAATCTGGACCTTAAACACTTTGAACAGCACTTAACTGCTAAAAAAAAACTCAGCATTCCAAAATGTGCTCACTCACAGGGTCCCAGATTCATAAGATACATATACCTGCACACACAGAGTAGAGTCTTGTTTATGTGGCCTGGGGCAGACCTCCAAAGAGGGCACAGGAGTAGCACAAGCATGCAGAGGCTTTTATGGTCGGTGTATTCTCTATTCAGTGCACTCCACAAAGCAAACAATTTCTGTGAAGCGTGAAAAAACGCCACCATGTCACATAATGAAAATCAACTGCAGCAGACAATGATATTTCAATAAAATGAGATTTATTATGAGATAACCAAAGCTGACTGGCCTGCATAGCAACTCTTTACAAAAACAAGATAGCAACTTTCTGTGAATTCTATTTATGTTCAAAATTTTACATGGGCTTGAGGCCATCTTACAGATGGTTGCGTATATGTTCAGTCTACCTATTCACTGTTTACTGTTAAGTAAAAAAAATGAAAGGGGAACACCCATTAGCATTATCACTTGGCAGCATGGTAGTGTTGGCTCTCAGCAAAGAGATTCTGAATTTGAATGTACTGCTTAGCTAGGGCCTTTCTTCGTGCCTACAGTTAGGTCCATACATTTTTGGACAATGACTCATCTTTTGTCATTTTGCCTCTGTGCACCACCACAGTGGATTTTAAAGCCAACAGTCAGAATGTAATCAAAGTGCAGACTTTCAGCTTTAATTCAAGGGTTTTTGATAAAAGTGTTGCATGAACTGTTTAAGGATTGCAGTCATTCTTTTATACATAAGCCCCCATTTTCAGAAGTAATTTGACAGCTGATTGATAAGTAGTTTGATGGCCAGATGAGACCTGTTCTGGAGTTGATTCCAAGTATTGAACTATGAGCATTTCAAAGCTGTTCACAGAAACTCTCCATCTGAGATCCAAAGAGATGTCAATGCAAGTGAAAGAGGACATTCTTAGGCTGGAAAGCCATAATGAACCTATCAGTGAGCCCGCAAAAGCTTCAGAAGAGGTCAAAACAAAAATGTTGAACATTCTTAAAAAGAAGGGAAGCACTGGCCAGCTCAGCAACACCAGAAGGCCTAGAAGTCCATGGAGACTGTTGTATCATGAGTTACTCAAGACACAGAAATGGGATATTCTTCAGTGGTTAAGTCAGTCACTTGATCACAGTACAACAGAGCAATCCTATAGTCCTATATCCTATCCTATGTCCAATTACTCTAAAAGCAGAGGAATATCCATAAATATGGCTGTAATTCCTAAACAATTAATGCAATTATTTCGTTAAACCTCTTGAATGTAAGATGAAGGTCTGCACTTCAAACACATCTCGACTGTTTGCAATAAAATCTACTGGGGTTGTTTACAAAGGAAAAACTTACAAAAAAAGGTGTCATTGTCCAAAAACTGTGGTTTCCTATTCTAGTTCAATTACATGCGTGCTTGGTTAATCTATGATGCCAAATTGGCCGTACATGTGAATGTGAGAGCAGTTAGTTTTTCAGTCTGATGACGAGCTCAGATCCAAACCATAAGGGTTGGAGATTTGTAAACTAAGTCTAGGGCTGGATAGCTACTTTGGCTTACAAGGTGCATCTAAAACTCATTGTGATTTTGAGCTTACAAAAAACAAAGCTTGAAAAATTTACTTTAGCAATAGATTCCCTGCAGTGTCATTTAGTAGAATGAAATGCTTAGCAAGACAAAACAGCACACGCCTTTCAGTCAAAACAGCACAAATAATATATAACTTTCAGCCTTTATAAAACTTAAATGTGCAGTTACATAAAATGTTGTCAATTTGTCATAAAGAGCTAAAGAGATGAAAATCTTTTTGTTTTTTCAAACCAGGCAATAAACATTTATCAGCTATAAACTTGGGTGTTTTCAACATGGAGTCTGTGGGGATAGATCCACTTCTTAGGGGTTTTTTTTGCCATGTAAGGCTATTAATAAAATTGATTTTAGTCTGCTTTGCTGCAGTTTTATATCAACATCTCTGCCTATGACCAGCACTTGAGACCCAGATGTTGCGTTTGACCCCTTTGAAATGAATGTGTGAATTGCAGCTACATTCTCAAAACAGATGTGTTAAAAATAACACATTAATTTTCAATGAATCCATGTGTCTGGTTGAGGACAGCATGCACTGTGGTAATTTTAACACAGTTAGTGTGTACAAATGTTTTAACACAGAGAATGTGTTAAAAGTGCCCACATGGTGCTTGTGTTAGCACAACCACTGCGCGAGCATATTTAACAAATTATGTGTGAAATACACTGAATACATTCTTAGAACCCCTGGCCTAAACATCATGTGAGTCAGTCAGGTATTTTCAGCAGAATTAAGGACCTACCTGTCTTCTGCAGCACTTTGACTCCACCCCTTAAAGTCAAAACGAGCAAACCTTCACTTTGGGACTGAATGACGATGTGCCACAAACACAAATGAAATGAATCAACACAAAAAATATGTAAAATTTTAACACATCCTTTTTGAGAGTGTACATGCCACCATCATCATCACAAAATACTGTAAGAGCATAGCTTTCTTTTTTATTTAAATTATAATGCTTGATGTAGTTTGTCTCTGAGCCTCCACTTTGTTGCACCGAGGGTGCATTGGTCAGTAAAATATGTGCGGTGTATGGAGAGATACATGAAGTTCATTTTACACAAAATCAAAGGATTTTATAATTTAGTAATGGAACAGGTCTAAAGAAAAAAGTTAAAAAAAAAAAAAAAGAACAAAGCACACAGACTACAGAGTCCCTGTATTATTTGTTGCTGCGCAGGCTTTTGTTTTATTTTGGGAGACATATCTTAACTATGGATAATCTTCTCCTGAAGCTCAGTCTTTAAAAAATATTTTCAGTGGCTTGGGGTGACTCAAGCCATTATCTCTGATCCACATGATCCAAGATTTGGCCAAATGTTTGCAAAGCCAAAGTGCAATCTCAAGAAAATCAGTAAACCCTTCTGACCTTGAAAATGTTGTTAAGCAGCTGATGATGTTGTGATCTGCCAGCTGAGAGAGGTAAAGGAAAGAACAGCTTCCTTTATGGGAGCAATAAAGAAGCACACTGTTATTATTCATCCTTCAGCGTGGGATTGGCTTCGATGGTGCTGGCCCTAAAGGAAACAATTTCCAGTGATCTTAATGAATCAACACAACTTTTCTTCACGGTAAATGAGACACACAGGATCACTAAATAAGTACTCAGCCCACTTTCAATGAAAGCAACTGCCCACAGCCTTAACCTGCTCTTTTCTTCCAGCTGTACCTTGTTTCTTTTGCTTGTTTGCTGGGATGAAGGATGCAAATCATATTGTACCCTGCAGGCAGAAAACACGCATATTGCACATATCTACTTGAACACGTGCTAGGCATTATCATACCACCATAAAAACCTGATTCTATGATTATATATTTCACAGTCACAGGAGACATGTCCACTTTAATATGCATCTGCATTTTATGCAATACTGATGTCACACCTCACTGCCCCCATTTATTTTATTGCCTCAAATGAAACTATGCTTTCAATGCGCCATTCTTCAAACATAATGAATTTTAAGAAATTATTAAGGGAAGTGGTAAAGGAGACCCTCAGAGGCTACTTTGTTTACTGCCGGATATCTGTTTACATTCAATTACATTGTGATGGAAAACAGGAAGGCTTTGCCTAATGAAGCCTTGAATCTTGTCCGGCTCCTGTTTAAATGAATTATAATAACAAGACAAAAAGGCAGCAATCACAGACAGGCTTATGTGGTTTGTAATGCTGTGCACGTGTGTTTACGGTTGCGCAGCCCTGTCAGCATTCAAGTGCAATTCAGAGCAATCACTTCCTGATTATATACACCTGACGTGAATGTAAAAGCAGACGCAATAGGGCTTCAGTCTTCTAGAAAAAAATTTTCAAGTAATGATCAGATTAAGATATCAGAATCGGAATCAGAATACTTTATTAATTCCAGGGGGGAAATTGTGTTGTGTTGCAGATGCTCAGTTAGATATAAAAGAATATGATAGATATAAATTTGAGAGGTAAGAAAATTATTATTAAAATAAATAAACAAATAAACCTGTCTGTATGGCAATATGTAACTTAAATAACTCTAAAGTTAAACACTGCATACAATGTATAATATGTACAATATGAATATATACAATAAAGAATTTGATGTCCACAGGTAGGAATGATTTCCTGTTGGGTTCTGTGGTGCACCATGGTAAAATGAGTCTGTTGCTGAACGTGTTCCTGTTCCTGTCCAGCACATCATGGAGAGGGTGTGAAGGACTGTCCAATATTGCTCTTAACTTGGACAGCATCCTCCTCTCTGACGCCACTGTCACAGGGTCATGCACCACACCCATGACATTTCTGGCCTTGTGGATCAGCTTGTTGAGTCTGTTGTTGTCTGCCACTCTCAGTCTGCTGCCCCAACTCATTACAAAATAGAGGATGGCACTGACTACTACAGACTCATAAAACATCCTGAGCATCTTCCGGCAGATATTGAAGGACCTGAGTCGTCTCAGAAAACAGAGACAGCTCTGGCCCTTCCTGTAGATGGCTTCTGTGTCTTTAATGAAGTCCAGTTTATTGTCAGTTTAAACACCAATGCTTTTGTAGTCCTTCACCATCTCCACACAGACCCCATTGATGGAAACACGGGGTGCTGATGTTTTGGTCCTTCTCATGTCCACATTAAGTTCTTTAATCTTTGTCACATTAAGCTGCAGATGGTTCTGCTTGCACCATGTGACAAAGTTGTCCACTACAGTCCCGTACTCTTCCTCATCGCCCTCTCTGATACACCTGCTGCAGGTGCACATACTGTGGTCTGCCAGTCAATTAGTCAATAATCCAGGCAACAAGAGAGACATCCAGCTGCATCGTTGTCAGCATCTTGCCTAGCAGAGCTGTCCTGATGGTGTCGAATGCACTGGAGAAGTGTGCTCAGTGGCTTTTCCAGGTGAGTGTAGATGCAGTTGAGCAAGTAGATAATGGTGTGTAGTGAAGGTGCCAGGCGGGTGAGGAGTAGAGGTGTTAGGATGGAGGGTGTGAAGAGTATCATGAGCCTGGGGATCAGGGGAGGTGGTTGTGGCGCCATGAGAAGGAGATGGTGGGAAGGAGGGGGTAGCTGGTGGTTGCAAGCCAGCAGCGGGAAGGTTGGAGGTGAGAGCAGCAGCCGCAGCATCAAATCTGTTTAAAGAACAGATTTAGATCATTGGCCCAGTCCGCAGTGCCTTCAACTCCTCTGCCACTGTTGGATGGACCTCTCTCACATTGTTCTTCCTTAGCTTGCACTCCAGCTTCCTTCTGTGTTTGTCTTTGGTCGCCCTAATTGTTGACTTTAGTTCTCTTTAGAACTATTATCAGCTCCTCCCTATCTCCAGTTCTGAAACACTGTTCTTCCTTTTGAGGAGTGCTTTGATGTCCTTTGTCACCCAAGGTTTGTTGATGAGGTAACACTTAACAGCTTTTGATGGGATTATGGCATCAGTGCAAAAGTTAATATATTCCGTGATAATTCTGTGAGCCAATGTCCTCTCCCGGCTGCTCACAAAATACCTGCTAGTCAGTCACTTCAAAACAGCCCTGCAGTGTCCCCACAGCCTCCTCTGACCATCTCCTCACTGTCCTCGTGGTCACAGGCTGCCTCTCAGTTAGAGGGACATACAGCAGCAGGGAGTGAGGTGGATGTTTTCACACAGCGATGAGAGGTTTTCATACCTCTCACCTCTGGTGGGACAGCTCACATACGCCGATACAAATTAAATGTACAATTAAAGGCAACAGAACCTCTACTCACTGCTGCTGGAAACAGGGACTCACCTTGGACCTTGTTCTTAGGAGCATCACTTGCTTGAACCGTTTCCTTATTATTGCCTGCACCATTCTTGTGAATTGTATAGCACCTTGTGACTGAATTAAGACCACTTTTATTTTTATTCCTGTGTTCCGCTTCATTTACCATCGCAGCACAAGAATATTAGATAATTATAGTCATAGATCACTTTCATTTTATCGTACAGATTATTAGACCAATATACATAAACACTTATTAAAAACTGTTATTACCAAACACACTATGTTGTTGCACTGCAAGTTAAAATTCTACAATGCAAAGAAAAAAAAAATATGAATAATATTTACAAATACTAAAGTCTTCTCTGGTCATTTAAGCTCATTTAAGATGGGCTGAGGCATAGAGGAAAACCCTGTGGCCTCTCTGGACTCAACAGTTCAGCTTTTTATCCAGAAACAGATCAAACACTTTCATCTGTAATCTGATGCTTAAGAGTTCACATCAGCTGATGGATGATGTGGGCTGGCTGACACACTTCTATTGAATCCTACTGGGGAATCTAGCTAGCGCTTGTTAAAACATTTTCCAGGAAATACCATGTGGTTGTTCTCGATGTAGGGTGCAAAAAACTAAGTACACCCTGACTACTTCCATAAGAAGGGGGTAAATAGCAGCCAAGTGCTGCTAATCAAATGCAGTTTGATTAACTGATCATCAACCAGTGTGACCACCTCTATAAAGCAGAAGCTTGGGCAGTTTGCTGGTCTGGATCATCCAGGTGCCACAGTCTTCCCAGGACTGGACATCCAAGCAAATTTACTCCAAAGCTAGCAACGCTCAGGGAAACTGCAAAACATTTTAGCATGTTAAATGCTAAAGTTCATGAGAGTATAATAAGAAGAAGGCTGAACAAGTATGGCTTGTTTGAAAGAGTTGACGGGAGAAAGCCTCTTCTCTCTAAAAGAAAAAAATGGCAGCATGGCTTAGGTTTGCAAATTTTGTATTTAAATAAATCATAAGACTTCTAAAACAACATCGTTTGGGCAAACACAACCAAAATGGAGATGTTTGGCCATAATTCTCAGCACCACATATGGGGAAAGCCAAACACACCATATCAGCATAATCATCTCATACCAGCTGTCAAGTACGGTGGTGGAGGGGTGACATTTTGGCTTATTTTGCAGCCACAAGACCTGGGTACTTTGCATTAAGTTAAGTTAAGTTATTAACTTGACCATGAACTCCTCTGTATACCAAAGTATTCTAAAATCAAATGTGAGGCCATCCATCCGACGGCTAAAATCTAGGCCAGAACTGGGTTGTACAGGACAATAATCACATGCACAGCAACAAATATAGAACAGAATAGCTGTAAAAGTAAAGAATCAAGGTGCTGCAATGACCCGGTCAAAGTCCAGACCTCAACCCGATTGAAATGCTGTGGTGGAACGTTAAGGGAACGGTGCATAAATGAAAGAAAATAAAGAACAGTGACAGCAACACAACAACATGAGAGACTGATAAATTCATTTGAAAACTATTACTTCAAGTTGATGCTGTTAAAGGTGGTTCTACAAGCTATTGAGTGTTGGGGTGTAATTTGCAAGACTGTAATTGTTCCTAATAGGCACCATCCTGGGTTTGAATCTACTTGCAGACTATAGCCTTTTTGTGTGGAGTTAGCATGTTCTCCCTGTGGATGTGTTGTTTCTCTTCAGTTACTCTGGCTTCAGTCCAAAGACATGCATGTTAGTTTAATCAGCAATTCAGCGTGTAAATTGTAAATTGACTGTCAGTGTGAATGTGAGAGTGAATGATTGTATGTCTCTTATACAGATGTGGTTGTGACCTGCTGCATTGGTATTTACCTATGCAGAGCCAGTGCAGAAGGAAATGCAACCAATGCAAATGTGCTGCTGTGCAGTCCTTTAAAAAGCCAACTCTGCACAACTCAGTGTGGATGAGGCTGAGCGTGGGTCAAATGCTGATTGGTTAAAAAGTAGGCCAGGACAGGACAGGAAGGGAGTGACAACAGCCCTCTCTGTGTAGAGGGAGAAGCCTAAAATTGTCAGAGTAAAAAAGATAATGATAACTATACCTTAAACATGAAAGGCACAAATCAAGGCTGCAGTGGGTACTTTTCATTGCTATAAACACGTCATTTTACTACGGCTATATGTTAGAACTCTGATCATTGCCACAGTTGGCTGAAGGACCAATAACAGCAAGCCAGAGTAGTCCACAGGCTAATTATTTATGACACTGCCCCCAGGTTACAGTAAATTGCAACAACATGTAGACAACGGTCTATGAAGCTGTGTGTAGGCTCTCCGAAGGACCAACACAGTACCGCAAAATCCAGCATTAGCCCTGTGCCAGACTGACAACCTGTCCCAGGTGTACCCAGCAACGTTCCCGCTAAACTGCGCGCTTGCACAATAGCGCACTGCTCCCGCGTCCTCCATGTACAGCAAACCTATGCAGTGCACATGAGCACAGCAAATCCACGCAGCGCGCATGCAAGTGCGCAACTTAGAGGGAACGTTGGTACCCAGTTTCCTATGACAGCTGGGGAAGGCTCCAGACCCCCTTTGACCCTAAATTAGATAAGCAGAAGAAAACTGATAAATGGATGTTCCTAATATACCTTTCGGCTGCTCCCTTGTATTCTCCACCAAGGGGTCGCCACAGTGGAATGATCCACACTGGTAACTTGCTAGAGGTTTTACGCCAGATGCCCTTCCTGACGCAACTCTCCATGGTGAGAGGGGCTTGTGTCCCCACCTAATGCCTAAAATTTAGCTACAGTAGAAAAAGGAGGTAACAGCCAATAGGTTCAAAGAAAACCGTATTTTCAGTAAAATGAGTAGATTTACAAATTAAGAAATGCTGTGTTTGACTTAGTGTAATGTTTCCTGTCACTGACGCCTGCTCTGGTCTTTGTTGGGCCTTGCTGCTGCTCTCCCAGCCTTTGGCTTTCCAAGCATCCAAATTACACAATGACAAATATAAATTACTGCAGATCTAAATAAAAATCTTCCTTTAACCCTAGTGGTCCTGATTAAAACATGATAGCTCAGCTAACAAGCAAAAGAAAGGTTGAACTTGAAAGTTTTTTTGGAAATTGACCTTAATTAGGCATGCTAACTGGCTAGCCAACAATGCTGACTGTTTTGGGTGAATAAATACAGAATGCAGAATGATGTCAAGAGGGGAAATACTACAACCAGGTGAGTTATTTAAACCAAATCAGAACTTTAATTGAACTAAAATTCAACTAATGTGATCAAACTTAAGGAAAATGGATTATGGGATACCACATGAGCAGAAAAGCATTGAGTGGCTACACCTTCACTGCCATTCATTCCCCTGCTTTTGAAGTCAGATATTTTATGATTTTGTTAAAAAAAAAAATACTAGTGCATCTTGAATTTGATGGTAATGACATGACTCAAAAAAGTTGGGCCATGTTTCCCACTGTGTAGCATCCCCTGTCTTTTAACAACTGCCTGTAAACATCTGGAAACTGAGGAGACTGGCTGTTGGACCTTTGGACCCTCTCTTCTTTAGTCCAGAGGATGCAGTCTCAATGATTTACAAAAATAATTTCAATTCATCTGACCACAGAGCTGTTTTCCACTTTGCCATAATCTATTTTAAATGAGCTTTGACCTAGAGGATCATATTCACATTTGGCTTCGTCTTTGCACGATAGAGCTTTAACCTACATTTGTGGATGGCACAGTGAACTGTGTTCATAGATGGTCATTTCTGGAACTGTTCCTGAGCCCATGCAGTAATCAAGTGCCAGAAGCTCACCAGCATCCAATAATGGTTTTCGGCCGTGTCCCTTGTGCACAGAGATTTCTCCAGATTCTTGATGATAGATGGATGATATTATGTACTTTAAATGATGTAATATTCAAAGTCTTTGTAAGTTTACACTGAGAAACATCTGAAATTAATCCACAATTTGTAGACACAATTCACATTTCTGAACCTCTGACCATTTTTACTTCTGAGAGACTCTTCCACTCTAAGGTGCTCTTTTTATGCCCAATCACATCACTGGCCTGTTGTCAATTAACTCAACTAATACTACTAACGGCAACATGATCCTCCAGTGGTATCATTTTAGTATCACTTTCCATCCTTTTGTTGCCCTTTCATAACTTTTTTGAAATGTGCTGATGACATCAAATTCAAGATGATCTAGTACTTTTCATGAAATAGTAAAATGTTTCACTTTCATGTCTTCTTCTGTAAATAAAATATTGGTTTATTAGATTTGCAAATAATTGCGCTGTGTTTTCATTTATGTTTCACAGAGCCTTTCTGGAATTGGGGTTGTCGTTAACAAAATTCGGTTCAAAATAACTAAAATGGCTGTTATGCCAGCACTTGACTTGGAAGCATCACGGGATAACCAGCACCACTCTCAAGCATTTTATCTTTTTATGGAACAACAATTTCTCCCTTACAGCAAATAGAAACGCAGCTGGCATGAAACCCAGAATGACAGGGTCACCAGGTGGTTCAGAGAGAAACGTTGAGGGGAAATAGGCAACCAGACGGAGAGCTTGATAACAAGCAGAAAGGACAGATAACAGCTGGGCACAGAGCAAGCAGGCAGATGGAGGAAGTGTAGGTAAAGATTGACAGGATCTTTGACAAGTTGTAGGTTTCATATTCTTTGAAATGAAAAACAGAGAGAAGGGAAGGTACTCAGTTAAGTAATGACAAAAATTCAAATGAATGTTCAGATCTTTGGGCTGTTTTAATGTGAGATGAAGTGATGCACTGATATAAAGACAGAGGAGAGAGAAGAAAGAAGAAGCAGTGCCATTAATGGAAGCCTCCATCAGGATGAAAGAGAGCTGCAATTGCCTCAAACCACAGACGCCCACACGGCGCTGCGACTTTCTGATGACGAGAAAGTTAGGACGAAGAACACACAGAGAGAGGGGAAGTGAGATGACTGTGTTGTAGAGTATAAGATAATACAGGAGCAGCGGACAGAAAAATGAGAAGAGAAAACAAGACAGAAAGGGCAAACAAAAGAGTGGGAAGAGAAGGAAGAAAATGAAAGGACAAAAATCATACAGCTTACAGAACCCGCTGTACAGTTTGTCCTCTATCTCCACCCCCTGAGTCCATTGTTTCTTTTATTGGAAGAAGCTAAGTCTATTGTCCCACATATTGATTTATGTGTGTACATGCTGAAGCGATCTGATAAAGTACATTCTGTGTATCTATAACATTTGGAGGTCAGTGCAGCACCATCTCATCTATTTCTTGTCAGTTCAATTTACAATCTTTCACTGGAGGAGTTCATATCAAACCCAAACCTTGTATTTTTTTTTTTTTTGTTTATTTTTACTTCATTTAATGAGGATAATACACAGAAACATTGTTTTCATTTACTGGGTTTGATAGCAATTAAAAATTAATGACAAGATCCAGACAAATGTTTTACCATGTGCTCGTGATTAGCTATGCTCAATCATTCAGCACAGCACAGAAGCAATTTTTCCTCCACTCATAAGATTTTATAGAGCCATGTCTCAGAGGGTCACGAAATCAATAAAAATCAATCTACTACAGAGCAATCTCCTACAGGACTACTCCTGCCATCAATCCTTTCTGCCTTTGTAAGCATTATACTTCGTTTTAGGCATGTCCTTGCAAATGCAGCTTGATCTGAATAAAATGAATAAATGTTTAAGAATCAATGTATAACTTGCGTTGAAAATCAAAAAAATAAGAAGCATAAAACATTGGCCTTGGGTTGAAAACTCCAATTCATGAATACTAAATACTTCAAGTACTTGAACTGTCTGTGCAAACTGTCCTCATGAAATGTGAGATAGTATTATTTAAAGCTGCTATAATGACTTCTACTATATAGGAGTGCTGCTCCTCCTAAACATCTGCAGTAACTTTTATGACGTCCCTATTGTAAATCTATGGCTACCATTATGGTGTTGCCCCCCCGCAGCTAAATTCTTCCATGCTTCTGGGAATACTTCAAGATTTTGGAGTGTGTCTGTTGGGTTTTTGCCCATTTATCCAAAAAAAAAAAGCAATTGTGAGGTCAGACAGTGATTCTGGATGAGAGGCAAATTCCTAAGCTCCCCAAGCCAGCCTTAGAAAATCAAACCCATAAAACTATCTCTCCTCCACCAAGTTGGCACAGTGCAGTCGGGCAGGTACTCATCCATCAGATCGCTAGGGAAGGAGGCATGATTTGACTCTCCACAGAACACATTTTTCACTGCTCCAGAGTCCCATGGTGGCATGCTTTACACCCCTCCATCTGATACAGTATTTGGCATTGTGCTTAGTGATGTAAGGCTTGCATCCATGGAAACCAGTGCTGTGAAGTTCCTGGTGCACAGTTTTTGTGCTGACCTTAATGCCAGAGGAAGTTTGGAACTCTGGAGTTATTGAGTCAGTAGAGATGACATCCCATTACAGCACCATGCTCAAATTCACTGAGCTCTTTATAACAACCTATTCTTTCACAAATGTGTGTAAACACAGACTGCATGGCTAGATGCTTGATTTTATACATATGTGGCAGTGGGACTGAATAAAACGCCTGAATTCAGTGATTAAGAGGTGTGGTCCAATACTGTATATTGTCTGTATATTGTATCTTAACTGATGACAGCATTGTCTGTGTGCATGTATGAAAGGGATTCTTTCAAGAGAGGAACCAACAGAACAGATTTGGTGTACACTACCAGTCAAAAGTTTGGACACACCTTCTCATTTAAAAGTTTTTCTTTATTTTCATGGCTATTTACATTGTAGATTCTCACTGAAGCCATCAGAATGAACACATATGGAATAATGTAGTAAAGAAAAAAGTGTGAAATAACTGAAAATATGTTTTATATTTTAGATTCTTCAAAATAGCCACCCTTTGCTTTGATTACTGCTTTGCACACTCTTGGCATTCTCTCAATGAGCTTCGTGAGGTAGTCACCTGAAATGGTTTTCACTTCACAGGTGTGCCTTGTCAGGGTTCATTTGTAGAATTTCTTGCCTTAATGGGGTTGGGACCATCAGTTGTGTTGTGCAGAAGTCAGGTTGGTACACAGCTGATAGCCCTATTTGACAACTGTTAGAATTCATATTATGGCAAGAACCAATCATAGCACCATAGTGCCAGCATCTTCTCCTGCTTCAGGCTGTTGTAAATGTGACTTGCACAGGTCCCTCAGTACACCCCTCTTGTTGTCTTCATCTCCAGCAGGCAACTTCCCAGCATGAAATGGCAGACATATAATGTTTGCTGATCAACAGAATGGAGCATTTAGCAGTGGAAAAAATAAAGAAAAAGGGAATGAACAGTGGACTGCTGTCATAATTCCAGGTGAACACAAACCTGCAGTATAATATAAGATTGTACACCATAATCTGGAGATGTGAACAAGCAGGTGACTATTAGCCAAGTGAATAAGGCAGTAAATAGTGCGTTATTCAGTTTGTTAGTGGACTGTTTTATGCCATTTTCAGCATTTATTCAAAGTTAAGCAAAATGGGTGCTGGTGGTATAATTTAACATACAGACTTAGAAGCATAAATGTAGTCAGTTTGTATATACAGTAGTGTGTATAGTAGCGTATGTGCCTGTTTATGTTGGTGTATGTGAGAGAGAGCAAGAGGTTAGATACAAGCTCACATGATCCAACAGGAAGAATAAATTAGCAAATGTAAAAGGTCATTTTAGCCTTTTATAATGATGGTGAGAACAGCCCCTGAGTGATGAAGTGGTTAAGGTCACGGCAACGCTGGCTGTGATCCGTAGCTTCCGTCTGGAGTCGGGACAGCTTAATCGTCACGTACAAACACAGCAAGACAAAAAATAAACTAGCTGGATCATGCACATGTACACCATGAGCATTCAGTTTGAATACAGCTGTAAACAGAGGCACAAAGATTTACGCAAATGCTTGTGCATGTTTATAAATGTATCATCCAAACATACCCACACACATAATTAATCCCACAGTGTTTCTCTATCTGTATTATTCATTTAAGCGTCCTACATTAATTATTAACTATCTATCAATTATTTTTCTTTATCTAAGGATAAAGAAAATTTTTCGCCTAGCTTTTGTCAAAGTTATTTTTGGAATATGGGACAGTCTTAGTCAGGGGCCATTTAGTGAAAAATAAAGCCCTTTTTTGTGATCGGGTGGAGGAAAATAATAGACTCTGTGTTCTTCTGTGAAAAGATCAGAGCCAGAACATCAGTGATGTAGTAACTCATCCAGCTCACAATCTATCACAAGTCACAGGTTACTGTAATGTGTGAAGTACAGAAACAAAGTGATTTTTCTTGTTACTGGTTGGCTCTTTTGCACAAACTAATGAGAGTTAAAATCCACTGAGAAATCATCAACAGTCATATTTAAGACAAATTAATCTTGCTCAAAACCAAATGAAAGCGTTTGAGTTCAGGAGTGCAATGACTATATGTTCAGCAGTAACCATGGACATAAAAAGTATGAAAATATGTGCATCATCGTGTCATAGCATTGACCTATTACCAGTTCAATTTAACTTTATTTATATAGTGCAAATTCACAACAAATGTCACCTCAAGGCGTTTTACACTGAAAGGTCAAGATACTGCAGTGTTAGAGAGAAAACCCCAACAATTAGACAATCCCCTATGAACAAGCATTCAGTGACTGTGGTAAGGAAGAATGCCCGTTTAACAGGAAGAGACCTCTGGCAGAACAAGGCTCAGGGAGGGGCAGCCATATGCCTCGACCTGTTGGTGGTAAGGGGAGAGAGAAGAGATACAGGAGAACAAAGAGAGGCACAGAGTCTGGGAGAGAGAAGACAGCATTTAAATACATGCAGCATTAGCAAATAAATGCATGGGGAGTGAAAAGAGGTGAATGGAGAAGAAATGCCCAGCACATCATAAGTAGCCCCCAGTAGCCTAAACCTATTGCAGCATAACTAAGCCCTAACTGGGAGCTGGTTCCACAGGACAGGGACCTTATAGCTGAAGGCTCTGCAATGCTAGCATAATGGTGATAGAAAGGCTCCACGCCTTCCTAATGTAGGAGTCAGCCAACAGGACCACCCTCTCCATGATCATGACCAATAAGATGATGATCATCACCATCTAAAAAAATGTACCTTTT
>VUQH01049768.1:16475-30318 GCA_015106775.1 Etroplus canarensis | reverse complement strand
AGATGGAGGCGGATGATCCGCTGTGGCGTCCCCTAACGGGAGCAGCCGAAAGAAGAAGAAGATGAAGCCATGCTGCTGCTCACTAATCGTCATCTTTCTTCTCAGCCTAGCTTCAGTTACTCTTTTCCTTATTTACACAGTATGACTGAAGAAGAAGAAGCTAGAAGGTTGCCCATGGTTTTCCCATAGACTTGGAAAGTTGCCCTGCCTGTTTGAAAGAATGCAGGTCAGTCAGTATTGATGTCACTTTTCAGAGCCAGATGCTACACTCACTGGCTACTTCATTAGTACACCTGTTCAAAATCATTAATGCGAATGGCTAATCATCCAAGCACTGCAACTCAATGCATTTGGGCATGCTAAAACATCAGAATGCAGAAGAAAAGTGACTTTGAATGTGGAATGGTTGTTGTTGCCAGACAGGCTGGTCTGAGTATTTCAGAAACTGCTGAGCTACTGGGATTTGTTTTTCCCACACAACCATCTCTAGGGTTTACAGAGAATGGTCCGCAAATGAGAAAATATGCAGTGAGCAGCAGTTCAAATGGCTTTATGATGCAAGAGGTCAGAGGAGAATGACTGCTTCAAGTTAACAGGATAGCAACATGTAACTCAAATAACCACTTGTTATGATCAAGGTATGCAGAAGAGCATCTCTGAACACATCGAACCTTGAAGCTGATGGACCGCAGCAGCAGAAGACCACACCAGGTGGTCATTTTTCTAAACAGAAGTTTAGAAAAATGATGAGTCTTGATTTCTACTGCAACATTTGGAGTTTAGGGTCAGAGTTTGGTGTATCCGTCCTGCCTTGTATCAAGAGTTTGGGCTGCTGGTTTAATAGCGTGTGAAATATATTCTCAGCACTCTTTGTGCCCCTTAGTACCAAGTGAGCATTATTTAAACTCCACAGCCTACCTGAGTACTGTTGCAGACCATATTTATCCCTTTATAACAGGGATGGGCAACATTTTTTTCCAGTGAGCCATACTGATACCAAATTTTTGACACATTAACTGAATCATGTCACACATAACACTGAATTATTTTAAACTCCATTAATTTAGTAGACATACTGAATTATGTGAATCATCATTTTTTTGCCAGACCACAATGCCTGAGTCTTTGTTCCAAAATAAAAGAACTTTGAAAGATTTTTTTACCCTTTCTAGAATTTATAAGGCAATAATAAGGGGCTCTGTAGGGTTAGAATGAAAAGATCACTTCCATAAAACTTACTATAAATGTCGTATCAGCTTTTCAATTTGCCCCTGATATGCACCACTCCATGAAACACATGATGTTATAAATATAGACTCAGGGGAGACTGCTTTACATTCATCAAACTTTATAGTTCTTTCTTTCATCACTGAATGAAGGAAAATTAGGCTCATATTTAGTATTTATGGGGACAGCAATATTGAATAATTTCAGTGGGTCAGGGCAATCACATGTGGTCACCTTCTTTTTAAATTAAGTTAGACAGCAGCACAGACTGCTAACATTGCAGTCATTCACCAAAGATTTATTAACAAATGCTTGCTTTTAATTCATTGTGGGGGGTGTTGCTTATTGTTCAGTTTTCCTTTTAGGACATTGCAGGCTGGACTGAGCTGGTTCACGGGTCGGTTCTGGCACAAGGGTGTATTGTGGCCATGTGTGCTTTATGACCACAGTGTACCCATCTGTTCTTTTCAGTGTTGGGCGAGTGACTTAAGAAAATCCATCACTTCAGTACTGTAGCTCCTCACAACCCTTCCATTATTCTGCACTATGTTACTCTTGTGTGAGTATTTAGCCTGTATTTTTTCGGGTTTCGGATTGATGTCTTGTGTTTTATAAGCTACTGGATGTTTTGAATTTCCATCAGGTTCTATCCAAGATAAGATAAGATTTATTTGTTACATACACAAATCTACATAGTACACTGCACAGTGAAATGTGTTTTTGTACCTGCATCCAGTTACAAAATGGCACTGTGTTTAGAAAATGTACAGAAAATACACAGAAAACTTTACACTATCTATCTATCTATCTATCTATCTATCTATCTATCTATCTATCTATCTATCTATCTATCTATCTTTCTTCTAAAAGTTGCTTCCAAGCAGGAAACATGCCATGTCACAAAGGTGAGTTTACTGTACTCAAATGGCCTGCACAGTCACTAGATCTCAATCCAGCAAAGCAACCTTGGGGTTTTGGTGGAATGGGAGATTCGCATTATGGACGTGTGGTCGACAAATCTGCAGCAACTGTGTGATGCTGTCATGTCAAAGTAGATCAAAATCTCAGAGTAATGTCTCCAGCACCTTGTTGAATCTTCGCCAAGAAGAATTAAGGCAGTTCTTCTGACAAAAGGCTGTCCCGACCTGGCGCTAGCAAGGTGTACCTAATAAAGTGGCCAGCGAGTGCATGGCTGTCTTCTACATACGTTCCGTAGTCAAAACATACACGCCCCTTTTTCGGTGAAAACAAACACTGTCAGAGTACCAGCCGGGCTCAAATACTCCTTCAGTTCCCAAAAGCACACCAAGGAGTTGAGAGTTAAAAAACAGCCCAGATTCTTTCACCTGCAATAAAATGATGAGTGTGCTGTTGTGGTTTAGTGTTTAGGGGAGCTATGAGTTTGCAGTAAGGTGGGTAGTGAGATGCTATGCTTTGTTCTGGCTTAAATATTTCCAAAACAAAGAAAACGTACAGCACTGCTGTAATTTCAACATAACATTTTAGTGAAGTTGGGAAATGAAAGACCACTAATGGTGACAAATGTACATTAGATTGGCATATTTGTCATCATTCTTAGTTATTTAAAAATATTCTGAAACTGATTGTGCTCATAAAGCTTCTATAAAAAGTATCGGTAATAATGTTTATGTTTGTCTTCATTTGCCCTATTAACCACCAACTCTGTGGTTGCATAAACTGGGATTTTATTCAAACCTCATGTGAACATTTGGTCGTAAAGTTGTGTGGAACAAACCCCAGATCGTTAAAAAAAAAGAAAACAATAGTGTTGCTTCAGGCAAACACATTTATATGAGCTACATTCAAAATCCAAACTATCAACTGTGTCAATTTGCTATTTCAGTCACTACAACATTTACATTCTCCTAAAACAGCCTGTCATATTATCAGCGGAATTATAGCCAAGTGTTGAGAAGGGGCAAAGAAAGGAAGAAAAATCACAAGCAACAGTTAGGAAAAAGGAAAGAGCAAGATTGAGCGAGAGAGAAAGCACTCTGGGGTCTTTCTTTTAGTTCCACATCTGGCCCTGATATTTCAGAGTTAATTAGTCATGCAGGGGTTGTGTGTAGATAAATCTATCATCCCGTGGTGCACAAACCATTTGAGAAATGAAAGGAAGTGAGGAGATATACACAGCCCAGGCTCCTTCATAAATCACTGGCCCAGATTAAAAACAGACACAGCGGTGATGAGAGGGAAGGATCAGGACGAGGCTGGCCCTGGACTTTTTCACACAATGCCGCTCTTGCATGCACGCACATACAGGATATACTGTACACACGTTTTACTGCAGGGAACAGGGGTACAGCAGAGGGGTACTTCTGTATATGACAGGGTGTGTGTGGAAAGGCCGAGGAGTAACTTAACATTACTGACATACCGAGCCAACTGCAATACAGGCTACAGTGTTCTTTTTAAACAACCATGTATTATGACAGTTTTAAAATGGACAAAATATATAACATGCTGTAGGAACTCTGTGCAGTCCAGAGGAAAGCTAAGCAAAGTTTCTCATCATTCTTTACAACATTGCTTCAGGTCATTGAGATTTGCAGGTATTCATTTATGCACAGTGCTCTTAAAGTCCTAAAATGGGCTGAGGTCTAGACTCTGACTGGGCCTTTGCAACACTTTGATTCTTGTTCACTCATTCTCTTGTAGAGTTGCTGCTGTGCTTGGGATCACTGTCCTGTTGCATGACCCAGTTGCGCCTAAGCTTTAGTTGATGGACAGATAGCCTCACATTTGGTTCTTGAACACTTTGATTTTCAGAGGTGTCCATGGTCGACCCAGTGACTGCAAGGTACCCAGGTCCTGTGGCTGCAAAATGAGCCCAGATCATCACCTTTCCACCACTGTGCTTGACAGTTGGCATGAGGTGCTCCCCTGGGGTGGCCCCTAATAGGAGCAGCTAAAAGTAGGAGTAGAAGATACTAGCTGAGGCCTGTAGATTCTGCGAAGTAGCTCTTGGATTTTTTTTTTTTTTAATTTCTCTGACCATTGCAGTCTGACCTTTTGAATTTGCTGGGACATCCACTCTTGGAACCATTCTGGCATTTCTCAAACCCAGCAAACTGCCAAAACTTCTGTTGTTAAAGAGGTGGTCACTCTTGCCAATGATCAGTTACTCAAGTGCATTTGATTAGCTGCACTTACCTCCTTAATTCCCATGAAAGTGCTAAGGGTGTACTTAGTTTTTCACAGGACTGTACAGCAGTAATTTCACACTCCAAACCCAAAGTTCTATCATAAATCAGCACTTAGCCCAAGGGTCTTGTACCTGTGGTTCCAGAGCCCCACGTGGCTCTTTTGCCCATCTGCAGCAGCTCCCTGTGACTCTAAAAAACAAACAAATAAATAAAGATGATTAGAAAATAAAAATAGATGAGTATGAATATAAAAATGAGCAATGTTTTTTTTCTCTTTAAGATTTGATTGCATTTACTGCCAAAGATGCTGACCTTGATAAGTGGCTGGACTTTGGTAAAAATTAAACTGAAACTACTTTTATTTTTTATTTATTAGATGATACAGCATGCCAGTTTTCTTATCAAATTAGGCTATTTTTAATTTGATTCATTTGCAAAACGAAGGTAGGGCTGAAAAAAACCTTCAGTTTTATCCTGCATTCAAAATAGGCCCAGATATGCTAGATTTTTTTTTTGTCTGTCTGTTTGTTTGTTTCATTCTGCAATATACAGCGTGGTTAAACAGTGGTTAGTGCTGGTGCCTCACAACAAGAACGTTCTGGGTTCAAATCTGCTGGCCAGGTGGGGCCTTTCCATGTGGAGTTTATATGTTTTCTGTGTGCCCGGGTGGGCTCTCTCTGGGTACTCTGGCTTCCTCCCACAGTCCAAAGATATGTAGGGGGTTAGGTTAAGTGGCGTGAATGTGAATTATTGTCTGTCTCTCTGTATTAACCTTCTGATAGACTGATGACCTGTCCGGGGTGTACCCGGTCTTTCACTCAGTGACAGCTGGCGTAGACTCTATCACCCCAGTGACCCTGACTTGGATCATCAGAAGAAGATGGATGAATTTTACAACTAGATAGATAGATAGATAGATAGATAGATAGATAGATAGATAAAAACACCATATAACTGTTTAGATGTGACCTTACCCTACCCTGAAGAAGTCACTGGTAATCTGTTGGAGGTAAAAAAAAATGTTAAACACATTAAAAGCAGCATAGGAAAATTATACAGGAAGCTTCTCTTTCAATGACAAATATTAACCAAATTCTCGAGGCAGGTCCTGGAAAAGGAGACTGATATAGTCATTTAATAAGAAGTGCGCCTTCCAAAAACTCCTTGTTTTGGACGGATTTCTGCTTAAAGAATCTGATTCTGATGGTGGGAGTGAAGCTTGGTTTCCGTAGATCACGCACATCTATCTCGGATCCGTCCATCTGTTCAGCCTTTTTTTGGAAAGAAGTGGGACGTCTAGTCTCGGAGATCCTGGACCCGAAATCATATTTTACTTTCATTTATTTTTTTCTACCTTGGTTATGTCTCCAAGAGGCCTATAAAAGCAACACTTGGCTCTCAGGAAATTGCCGCCACTGCCCTTTTAATCAGTACAACAAATTCTTTGGTTCCACGAAAATAAATTTTCTTTTACCCTCCAACATATAAGGGAAAAATGGGATTGCATGAATTTTTGGAAGTTTTCTTTTCCTTCTGTTTAAATGGCTGTGCATTTTTGCATTTGAACTGTACCTTTATTTCATGTTATCTTCTTGTCTGTTATAGTCATGCAGCCCGTGGTCATTTTATTGAGCTTGGCTAAAAAAAATTGCTTAAAATTAAGGACCCAAAAACCATCACAGCAACTGTCAAAGTTGCTTTTCTCCCCGCTCCGAATCCTCTTACTTACCTAGATAATTTTTCATCCACTCGCTCTCTTGTTCCCGTCATCACCCTTTCTGCTCCCTCCCATCACTCGTCTCGTTCCACTCCTTCCACTGAGTGACGCACTGTGGAGATGAAGAGCAGACTCTGCGGTCACCATGTGTTTATGAGACCTCTGCTGCTGAGTTTGTTCTACTGTGTAAACATTCAACACCTCCTTTAACTAATGTTGGTGTCATAAGTGCAGAAATGTCACTGAAGAACAGTTAAGCCCCAGGCTATTGTTTGAAATTCATACTGGAAAAAAAATCCTCAGATGTAGCCATGAACAGCTGCTGTAACTGTCAGGTCAAAATGAGAAACCTTGGACTGGATGAGAGACATTTAAAAGAACTTTGAACTACCTGTCCTTTTGTTTATTATCAGTTCACAGTACACAAGTTTTACTTCAACATGAACAATTCAACACAATAAATCCTGCATCCATTTTATTCCCAGCCACTCCTCAGTGATTGATGGAATTAAAGAGTAAGAAGTACAGCTCATATATCTGGTTCTAACTGTACAATGTACAGTACACACTGACTTGACATATTGAAAATAACTGGTGTGTAAGGTAATGTACACTGTAAACCAACAATGTAGAATCTCAGGATATTTTATTAATACACCTTTGGATAATGTGGAATAAACAGGAGTTTGGATGAAGACTCACTGGTTTCTAATTTCTCAAACAAAGCTACACAATTTCTGTCTTTTTTAAAATTTTATTCTTCTCTTCTTATGTTTTGGTTTACTCCACCGTTGGATTTGTTGGGTGGGATTTTCAGGCTTATGTGTCCTGTTATTGAGTTATTATGTGAAGTAGAGCTGCACAGGACAACAAATGTTTCACGCTGTGTTAAGTGGAAAAAGCACTTAGACTTTAGTGTAGTGTTTACACATTCGCCTTACAAGCAAAATGTCCCTGGTTCAGTTCCAGGTGGGGCACCTCTTGCCATGGAAGGTTGAGGTGGGAAGGGCATCTGGTGTAAAACCTCAGCCAAATTATAAGATGAGAGCAAGGGGAGGCCCAGTAGTAATGTAATTTAGTACATTTACTCAGGTACTTTACTGAAGTACAAGTTTAATGTACTTCTACTGCACCTTTCTGCTTCTGCTCTAAGAGATTTTGAATTCAAATATTGTATTTTGTACTCCATACGATTTATTTTAAAGCTTTAGTTACTTAGGGTTATTTTTACAGATTAATTATACATATATATATTGCACACTCTTCTTCACCTCTCGTTTGTTCTATCTGTTGCTTTGAAGGGTTGACCTCAGGTATTTTTACTCATCCACCTTCATTTCACTACCTCCACTCCTTGCTGAGATTTCCAGTTTTATTTTGTTAATTATTTTTTCTTGCATGTTTTACTACATGTCTTTATCTCTTTACCCTTTTTTGATGTGTCTGTGATGCCCTCAGTTAGTTTGACCTCTGTTGAGTTTAATTCTTTCATGCCTTTCTCCGTATTCTTATTTTGTTTGAACTGTTTTGATCATGCCTCCAGAAGTTTGTGTTCCCTTTGATTTTTATTGTTTGATGTTTTTTTTATTGAAGTAGCTTAGTATAATAAGGTCACCTTTTGTTAAACGTTTCGGCCTCCATTGTTCTGCATCTGGGTTCCTTCTGCCTGCTATCATCACAATATAAAGTCATTGTATGAACCATATGTGCTTCCTTTACCATTTCTGAACTCCTCCAGGAACTCATCACTCAGCAGCCTTACCTCGGGAATACACATCATAGCTTTTTTGACGTCACATCTCCGACACAGTTTGTTCCGTCCTATGTATGCTTTAAATGACAACGGGAGTGTTTCAGGAACTGCATGCTGTCTTTTATTGACCCTCAAATTCTGCTTGGTGCAACTTCCATGAAAAATAGACCTGGCTCTATTTTGAACCTAAGAGGTCTAAGTCACCATTGGTGGCAATCCCAACTCCAACCCCAACCCTAACTCTTGGCCAGGGGTTGCAACCTTTAGCATCAGAAGAGGCATTTTTTAGCAGTTTTGACCAAAAATAAAATGTATGGAGCTGCAAAAGATATTTGAACCTTAATTTGAAGGTGACACAGCCCATTAAGTATAAATTGTTAACAGATGCAAATAATTCAAATCTTTTCCCACATGGGACCACGCTACAGTGGCTGTTTATGGTTATTTGGTACTTTTCATTTTTAAAACAAGAATACTGATTTGTGCAGCATTTATAAAATTCTTGAACAAACATAATGGAAATTGTTTACGTTTTAAAGGATTTTTTTTAATTAACAATTTTGAAATGGAGGAATATATATCGTCCTGCGCGGTGATTTTCCTGCTTATAAAATTTTTGGCACCCTCTCAAAGAGGACTGGGCCTTCCACTAAAGGAAAATCACCAGTTAATTTAAGCTTAAGTGCAAGGTTAAAATATGTTATAACTGACCAAATAACAAAAAAAAAAATGAAAAAATAAACAACTGGAAGATAAACAGACTCAGGAAAATTGTAAAATCTGTAAATTCAGGAAACACAGACTCTTTGTCATGGTTGCATGTGCATGCTTTATCACCCCAAAGGCTTATTTTGAGCCTGGACAAATACTGATGTGTAAGTCTTCAGTGAAGGCCACTTCCAGGCCAACCTGTGTTTGTGGAAAAGTAATCAAATTAAAAACAGCCCGCTGTTTTGTTTTGTTTTTAAATCATTTTTAGCAATTTCAGTGCAGCTTTTTGTGGAAATATCTTTCCACGTGACTTTTTTTGTGCTTTTTTAGTGCAGATCAAGCCCGCTGGTTTTGAGAGTGAAATCAAATAAATTCATCAAATTTTTTTGTCAAAGTTACAGAAGGCCATTTAAGATGTGCAAAAGAACCATATGCAGCTCTGAAGCCACAGGTTTGAGACCCCTACCCTAGGCAATCAGAATATATATATTTTGTCTATATGAGCTTGTTCCTTTTAGTCTTGGCAATCAGGGAACCAAGAAAACAATCATTCTTATGAACATACACCAAAAACTGTTCACATTTTTCCCCTTTAAAAAAAGGCACTTTTGTCGTTATCCATAATACAGTGTTAGGGTTACTGAATATGGTGACTTAGATCTCAGAGGGTTAGGTAAACAGAGGGGAAAGCCGTTTCTGGCATGCTTCTGAAACGTGCTGCGGTGCATCTGGTGCAATCACATTTATTCTCCTGAGTGAGTGCGGTCAGCTTGGGAGTCCCAGTCTGTTGTATTTCTGATGTTACAGATGTTATTGTCAACCCAATCATGTATTAACTGAGGCTTTTTTTTGTCTACATTAAAATAATGCAAGGCTTACAGAATATAATGCCAGTTCTAATTGAATTTTAAAAATTAATTTAAAACTGGAAAAACTCATTTGGTGAAATTTGAACTGGAGGACAGCTGAGGATGAAAGGGTTGAACTCTAAATCACCTCGACCTTTAATTTAAGGTTGGGATTTATAGTTTTAGAGAATTACGATGGGGTTCAGGTTAGGGTAAGGGTGAGGGTTAGAAAAGGGACAAGGTCAGAGGTTAGGCCAGGGAAAGTGCTGAGTATTATCAGGAATGTTTGTTGCAGAACGGCAGCGAGATTCAGTGAAATGATGGTAAAGTCTCCTCAGAAAGGCCATCAGTGTTGTAACTGCCTTGAAATGCTGATAAGAAAAGTCCTGATCGCAGCCTAAAGTTCACTTTTTTCCATGCACTGTCCTGCAGGACCAGAGCGGACATGTAAGGCAGCCGATAGCCATCTGACCGGGAAACACTAAATCACAGATGAAATAGCAGGGGGGGGGAGGGGAAGCTGTAAATCACACATTACAAAGAGTCTGCTGAAAGCACAGGAACATTGCTCCGCCATAAGCTCGTCCGTCATACACTGCCTTCAAAGCTGGCCCAGGCAGGAAGCAGTCATCCTCATTTCCTGTCTGCGCTGCCCAGGGGACCACGGCGCAACTGAGGTGTGAAGGAAAATCACATTTCTTTTTACGGTTGGATATATTCTTTCTCCCAAGGACATGTGAATCTATTGTGATTGTGCTCACGACTGAACTGATGAAAAGGGATTACAATAGCACAGGAATCACATTTGTATGAATGTGAACTCTGGTCATGATAAAGCTGTTGTCGTGGAAACACTGATGATGGGTTTGTTGGTGTCATGGTTGGTTTGGTTGAAAGTTAAACAAAGGAGGACAAAGGCCTTTTCCAAACTGTACACACCCCCCCTTGTATTACTGGGTGGGTGCTTATTTGAGTATCTGCGCGAATATCTCTCTCTCTCTCTCTCTCTCTCTCTCTCTCTCTCTATATATATATATATATGAGTTTGTATTGTTTTTGTGCGCGTGATTACCAAAAACTATAAACCAGTTCAATGTACTTTTAAACTTTATTTAATAACTTCCCACTTTATTAGGTATTCCTGTTCAAGTGGTATACTGGCAAATAGCTAATCAGCCAATCACATGATAGCAACTCAATGCATTTAGGCATGTAGGCATGATCAATATGACCTACTGAATTTCAAACCAAGCATCAGAATGGGAAAGAAAGGTGATTTAAGTGACTTTGAGCGTGGCATGGTCTGAGAATTTTAGAAACCCCTGATCTATTGGGATTTCTTGCACAACCATCTCCTAGATGAGGTTTCATTTTTTCCAACTATGGATAATTAGAAAAAGTGAGCGGCAGCGGTGCCAGAGGTCAGAGGAGAGTGGCAAGACTGCTTCGAGCTGATAGGAAGAGCATCTCTGAATATACAACACATCTAACTTTGAAGCAGATGGGCTACAGCAGCAGAAGACCACACCGAGTGCCACTCCTGTCAGCTAAGGAGAGGAACTGAGGCTACAATTTGCAACAACTATAGAATAGGAGCTTGGAAAAATGTTGCCTATTCTGATGAATCTTGATTTCTGCTGTGACATTCAATTAGTAGGTCGAGAATTTGGCATAAACAACATGAAAGCATGGATCTGTCCTGCATTATATCAATAGTTCAGGTGGTGCTATAATGGTGTAGGGTGTATTTTCTTGGCACATTTGGGCCCCTTAGTACCATCTGATCATCCTTTAAATACCACAGCCAACCTGAGAATTATCTATAACCATGTCCATCCCTTTATGACCACAGTTTACCCATCTTCTGGCTGCTTCCAGCAGGATAGTGCGCCACATCACAAAGCTCATATTCTGTCAAAGTGGTTTCTTGAACATGCCTCCACAGTCACTGGATCTCAGTCCAATAGAGTACCTTTGGGATTTTGTGGAACTGGAGATTTGCAGCTGACAAATCTGTGGCAATTGTGTCATACTGTCATGTCAATATGGAGCAGTATCTCTGAGGAATGTTTCCAATACCTTGTTGAACCTATGCCAAGAAGAATTAAAGCAGCCTGAAAAATCTTTTGGCATACAGACCACTTGCAATCCCATATGCACTTCTCCTTAAAGCATCCATACCTTTAGGGACTACAGTATACAGGTGGAATTTTCTAAGAATGCACTAATTTCTGAACAATGACCAGTTCATTTCTGTAATGAAACATGCAATCTGCTAAGAAAAGTGCAAAATATCAGGTGTGCAAGTAATCTATAAACAAATATAATATAGAGTAAACGTGGGTTTTGTGCAAGTGTTTCTCTCCAGAAACAGCATGGCAATTAGGATAAATGAGGGGCAGCTGAAGGAGAATCAGTATCCTTTCTGTTAGGAATTACTGGAGACTGTGTGTGGATAAATGTGTGTGATGCAGGATTTATTCAGATTGGAAACCTATATTTCTTCTACATTCTTAAAGAGTTGTTGAAGCAAGGTGAAATAAAGGGTGCCAGGAGAGGAACTGTGGTATTGTATAAGGAAATCAGGAGTGACACAGAAGTGTGTAAGGGTGGGGCAGGACATGTATAAAGACAGACAGCCAGACATTGGTGAGTGGAGAGCTAGATGGGTTCAAGGTGGGGGTGGGATTACATTGTTGTTTGCAATGGTGATGGACAAGTTGACAGATGAGTTCAGGCAGGAGTCCCCGTGAACTATGATGTTTTCAGACAACAACGTGATCTGTAGTGAGGAAGGGGAGCGGGTGGAGGAGAGGTGGAGGTATGCACTGGAGAGAAGAGGAATGAAAGTCAGTAGAAGCAAGACAGAGTACATGTGCATAAATGAGAGGGAGGCAGGTAGAATATTGAAGATGCAAGGAGTAGAGGTAGTGAAAGTGGATGACTGTAAACACCTAGGATCAATCATCCAAAGCAACAGACAGAGCACAAGAGAAGTGAAAAAGAGAGTGCAGGCAGGGTGGAGTGGGTGGAGACAAGTGTCAGGGGTGCTTTGTGACAGAAGTATAGCAGCAAAACAGTAGTGAGACCTTCTATGATGTATGGTTTGGAGGCGGTGGAACGGACACTGACAGGAGGCGGAGCTGGAGGTGGCAGAATTGAAGATGTTGAGATTTTCCCTGGGAGTGACCAGGATGGACAGGATTAGAAATTAGTACATCAGAGGGACAGCTCATGTTGAGAAGTTTGGAAATAAAGTCAAAGAGGCAAGGCTGAGATGGTCTGGACTTATGCAGAGGAGGAATAGTAGATATGTTGGACAAAGGATGTTGAAGATGGAGCTGCCAGGCAGGAGGAGAAGAGGACGACCAAGAGAAGATGGATGGATGTAGTGAAGGAGGACATGCAGAGGGTTGGTGTGAGGGAAGAGGATGCAAGGGATAGGGTGAGTTAGAGGCAGATGATCCACTCTGGAAGACTTTTTTCTCCATTCCATGTCATGCCGCAGGTATTTTTTCAAATAAATATTACATATAATATAAATATTACATATTCCATTACATATTATTACACATTAACAGCTGTATTTTGGCCAAAAAAAAATCATGAGCTCCCATGCTAGAGTGAAAGAAAAATATATGGAAGTCATTTGGTGAGGTTACAGAGACCTCTGTAACCTCACCAAATGACCTCTGCTTGTCTGCTAGCACACGCTAGCAGACAAGCAGAGGTCATTTGGTGCGCTCTGCGTAAGGTCATTTTGTGCGCTCTGCAGTTTTCATCACAAACCAATCTCTGCATAGAAATTAGACTAAAAACCTGGAACACTGCTAACTAAGGCTGATTGACTTTAAAAAGTAAGATGGCTGCCTGAAATATCCACTGCAAGACATATCTCCCCTTCCTTCCATTAAGTTTGGTTATTTTTCACCAGAATTAATGAGGATCAGAAGTATGTGGGGCTCAGCTCCAAACATTTGGGGTAAGAAATCAGTAAAGGGCTGAGGAAACGCTGCCAAAGTTTTGGCACTTTGCTCACAGCTTTGAGCCATCCACCCGCGCCAGTTACGTTCCGTTAACATCTCCTCCCAGCAGTCCAAATATATTAACACTCTCAGCAGCAACTAACACGGGCACATCGGGCATTAAATGTGGCACAACTTGGTATAAACTGCTTGCAGAAAACCTTATTAAATCATGTTTGTATGAATAAATTAAATACTCACTGGCCAAAATGTTGTGCTCTTAAAGGGAAACTATTTGCAACAAGGTCAGCCGCAAAAATAACTGTGCTAGTCACTTCCCCTTCAAAACTGGGTAAGAGATGTGCAAAATGCAGTTTCTAAATGAAGGTATTTATTATTAAGGGGGAAAAAAATCCAAACCTACATGGCCCTGTGTGAAAAAGTGATTGCCC
>VUQH01049768.1:4406-16439 GCA_015106775.1 Etroplus canarensis | reverse complement strand
TAACTGTGGTGTATCACATCTTTGGAAAGCTGAGTTCAATTTCTCTAGCCACACCCAGGCCTGATTACTGCCACACCTGCTCTCAACTGAGAACTCACTTAAATAGGACCTGCCTGACAAAGCAGAGCAGACCAAAAGATCCTCAAAAGCCAGTCATCGTGCTGCGATCCAAAAAAATTCAGGAACAGATGAGAAACAATTGCGATCTATCAGTCTGGAAAAGGTTCTAAAGCCATTTCTAAAGCTTTGGGACTCCAGTAAACCACAGTGGGAGTCATTATCCACAAATGGCGAAAATATGGAACAGTGGTGAACCTTCCCAGGAGTGGCCGGCCGACCAAAATTACCCCAAGAGCGTAGCAACAACTCATCCAAGAGGTCACTAAAGACCCCAGAACAGCATCCAAAGAACTGCAGGCCTCACTTGCCTCAGTTAAGGTCAGTGTTCATGACTCCACCATAAGAAATGGCCTGCATGGCAGAGTTTCAAGACAAAAACAATTGCTGAGCAAAAAGAACATAAAGGCTCGTCTCAGTTTTGCCAGAATACAACTTGATGATCCCCAAGACTTTTCAGAAAATACTGGACTGGACTGACGAGACAACTTTTTGGAACGTGTGCGTCCCATTACATCTGGCTTAAAAGTAACACAGCATTTCAGAAAAGGAACCTCATACCAGCAGTAAAATATGTTGGTGGTAGTGTGATGGTCTGGGGCTGTTTTGCTGCTTCAGGACCTGGAAGACTTGCTGTGGTAAATGGAACCATGAATTCTGCTGTCTACCAAAACATCCTGAAGGAGAATGTCCGGCCATCTGTTTGAGACCTCAAGCTGAAGAGCACTTGAGTTCTGCAGCAGGGCAATGATCCAGAACACACCAGCAAGTCCACCTCTGAATGGCTTAAGAAAAACAAAATGAAGACTTTGGAGTGGCCTAGTCATAGTCCTGACATGAATCCAATTAAGATGCTGGGGCATGACCTTAAAAAGGCGGTTCACGCTCGAAAACCCTCCAGTGTTGCTGAATTACAACAATTCTGCAAAGATGATTGGGCCAAAATTCCTCCACAACGCTGTAAAAGACTCATTGCCTGTTATTTCAAACATTTGATTGCAGTTGTTGCTGCTAAGGGTGGCCCAACCAGTTATTAGGTTTAGGGGGCAATCACTATTTCACACAGGGCCATGTAGGTTTTTGATTTTTTTTCCCCCCCTTAATAATAAACACCTTCATTTAATAACTGCATTTTGTGTTTACTTGTGTTATCTTTGTCTAATATTTAAATTTGTTTGATGTGAAACATTTAAATGTGGCAACCGTACAAAAAAATGAGAAATCGGGAAGGAGCAAAGACTTTTTCACACCACTGTATATAGTGCAACTGACTAAATAAGTATTATTGCGTCCCTTCGCTTCCTTATTCCCCCTCACTGCTTCAGCCTAGTAAGAATTACTGCATATCTCATGAGCCAGCATGCTGTGATGCAGACGATCACACTGATGATGATGATGCTCATTTGGGTGCTTTGGATCTGTCACATTGCCGGGACGCAGTTAGTGAATGTGAACCCCATTAGCCTCGGATCACCGAGCTTGTTAGCAGCAACACCTTCTGCAATAATTTACAACCTTTTCATTTCAACAGAATGTGCTTCTTGTAGAGTGTAATGGAAGTCATCCATCCCTCCTGTCTGCGCTGCGGAACACTTTGTTTTCTGTACAAATTGTGTTTGGGTGGAAGATGCTCGTTGGTGTGAAGATGGAGGGAGTGTGGTAGGAGGTGCTGTCATCAGTGCCTCTCACACATGCGAGCTTTTGGGGAGGCAGGAGTGTTTCTATTTGTATATGGAGAGGATACATTATATATACAGTATTGTACAGTGCAGTAAGTCCGTTCTTCACAATGTAGCAATCATGATACTAACCTTATATTACATGGACCAAAGCACTGGGTCACCTACACATTATGGCTACAGGAACTTTTAGGGCATCCCATTTTAAATCCACAGTCAATAATATGGAGCTGGTCCCCCCTCAGAATCTATAACAGCTTCCACTCTTCTGGGAAGGCTTTCTACAAGATTTTATTGTGTGTCCATGGGAATTTTTGCCCATTCATCCAGAAGAGCAGTTGTGAGGTCGGACAAGAAGGCCTGGCTCATAATCTCCCCTCTAATTCATCCTAAAGTTGCTGGATGAGTTGAGGTTCCAATTTTATTTTATTTTATTTTATTTATATAACAAAAGTCACCTCAATAACCTTTACATTTGCAAAGTGTTTTACCTTTGCAAGGTAAAGACCCTACAGTATTAGAGAGAAAACCTCAACAATCAGATGATCCCCTATGAGCAGCACTTGGAAACAGCGGGAAAGAAGAACTCCTCTTGAATCAAAAGAGACCACTGGCAGAACCAGGCTCAGAGAGGGGCGGCCAAAAAGAAAGAGAAAAGAGAAAGGAGAGCAAAAAAAAAAATTAATGCTGTGCAGCAGATGCAAATAAATACATGGGGGTTTAAAAGCGGTGGGTGGAGAAGAAATACCCAACACATCACGAGGTCAGGGCTTCGGCATGTGTGGGCCGGTCAAGTTTTTCCACACTGAACCTATCCACTAGTGCCTTTATTAAACCTGCACAGGGGCACAGTAACATTGGAACAGAAAAGGGCTTTCCCCAAATTGTTCCCACAAAGTTGGAAACATAGAACTGTTGAATTGGTTAGCTGAAGACAGACTTTTGATGTATCTTTTGGCTACTCCCTTATTTTCTCCACCAAGGGGTCGCCACAGTGGATAAATCTACACTGGTAATTTGGAAGAGGTTTTACACCAGATGCCCTTCCTGACACAACACTTCATGGTGAGAGGGGTTTATGTCCCCACTTGAGATGAAAAACCAGGGACCTTTTGCTTGTAAGGCAAATGCGCAAACTGCTACGCTACCGGGGACACTAGATAAGATAGACTTTTATTTATCCCTTATAGGGAAAATTCAAATCCAAATACACACACTTGTATGTTGTTACACACACATGCAGTGCAGAGGTGGGTATTCATTGAAGGCTGCCCATCACAGGCGCCACGGAGAGCAAATGCGGAGGTTTGGTGCCTTGCTCAAGGGCACCTCAGCAGTGCTCGGGAGAGTGTAAGCATTAAGATTTCCCTGCATTGAAACCTCAACCCCAGACAAACGACCCCATAGCTTTATCCCAGTTGGCACATTGCAGTCAGGCAGGTAAGGTTCTCTTAGTATTCGTCAAACCCAGACTCATCCATCAGGCTAGCAGACAGAGATGCATGATTCATCACTCCACAGAACTTATTTCCACTGCTCCAGTGGCAGTGTGCTTTACACCACTCCATCTGACTACTGGCAATGTGTTTGGTGACGTAAGGCTTGCATGCAGCAGCCGGGCCATGGAAACCCATGCCATGAAGCTCTTAGCTCACAGTTTTTGTGTTGTTGTTGACGCCTGAGGATGTTTGGAACTCTCAGTTATTAAGTCAGCAGAGCACTGGCGACTATTATGCACTATGTGCCTCAACACTCGGTGATCCCGCCGTGTAACTTTCATGGTTGAGTTACTGTGGTTCCTAAACGCTTCCGCATTGCAATAATACCACTTACAGTTGATTGTGGAATATCGAGGACATAGTCTCATTGACTGACTTGTTGCAATGGTGGCATCCTATTACAGTACCACACTGGAATTCAGTTAGCTCTTTGGAATGACCCATTCTTTTAAAATCATTTGCGACGGTGTGGCTAGGTGCTAGAGTTTGGGACCGAATGAAACTCCGTAATTCAACGAGCAAGAGGTGTCCCAATACTTTTGTCCGAATAGCACATTTAAAGAAAACACAAAGTGTGATAGAGCGAGATGATCCACTGTGGCAACCCCTAAAGTAGACTTCTCCGGTTATTAAGTATTAGTACAGTGTAGAGTATTTGTATGTGATTAACTATGATGTAGGCAAGTAGACACTACAAGCAGTACTGTAAATTTAAATTCTGCTACACAGTGATACGGTTTATAACACTCCCTCTAAAGTTTTAAGCCATTTTACTTCAGAGACTGGTTTTGGTTCAGTATTCACTCATCTTTTAGCTCTGGATTGGTCTCCACCGACTTGTTAACAGAAAACATCTGGCTTTTTGAGTAGAGCTGGACTTTAAGAGAGAGGTGGGGCCGTGTTCTCTATGGGTTTGTAAACTACAAACTAATTCTTTCATTTTCTGTATTTATTGAAGTCTTATTTTAAAAACACACAGATTTACAGCAGCTTTCAATGTACATCGGCTAATGTTTTTACTTGAGAAATTTCTTAAATGCCGGTACACATGTTTATTGCAAATATTTCCTGGTGCGCAGTATAAAATGAACTCTATTAAACTGCCCAACAGACTGGATATTATGGCTGTGTTTATTGATAATGTGAGCATATTCATTTAGCACAAGCAATAACTGCAATGATGTTAATAGCTATAGCCGCTGGCCTCTTTCTTTGCAGCGCTTTAGAAATACATCACGTCATTTTGCATTTTCTTCCCTCCTTTCTGACCACATCCATGGCTGGATATTCACGGTAATATTTGCAAAGATTATATTTCAGCTTTGAATATGAGTCATAATTTCACAATGAAACAGTATCTGTTTGATTTGTAGACTTGTATTAAAAGTATTTCCAGCTGACTTTATTTTTATCCCGACTTTCAAACCAAAGCGCACCCCAAAAACAACAATCCATCTTTCATCCTTTCCAGTATATCTACTCCTCCTCCTCCTCCTTCCTCATGTCTACCCACTCTCTCCCTCATTCCTCTCCAACAGTATCTCCCACAGCCCCCACAGACCCCTCCATAAATCCTGGGACAGCAGCGCTTTAATGGATAATTAATTGATGCTGCTGCAGCACTGTAATAAGACAATAAATTACGACACAGGCCGGTGTGCTGTGTCAGTGTGTGTTGCTAATGGCCCTTCAGGGCTGGGGCAGGAGGCTAATAAATTAGACAGGTATTAACTGTTGTGTGCTAAGTAGCCCTCCACCACTGACTTCCATGAGAGGTGAGGAGGAAAGAGGGAGATGGAGGGGAATAAAGGAAGAGAGATGGAAGCGGGGATGGAAATGATCACGTCATTTCGTAATGTTTAACGGGGGCAGCTTGGCATTTTTGTGAAATATGCCGGATAATTGGGTGAGAAGACTGATAGCGCTCTCATGCCGTCCTGTAAAGCTACAGCCAGGAGCACGTTATCTTAGAATAGCACGGAAACTGGCAGCTACGTCCAAAGGTAACAAACCTCGCATTCCAGCACCTCTAAACCTAATAATTTTAAAATATCTTGTTAAAAGGCGTAAAAACAACCATTTTAAATCACCTGTCAGATGCTCATAGCCAAGAAATGGTCCAACATATACTTGTAACATCCTGGAGAAAGCTCGACATTAATCCTCTGAGGTCTTTCAACAAGGGGCTGTGTGTTGTTCCTACGTACAGTTTCACAGTCATGTGGCTACATGTTGTAGCTGTTTACTGTCACCAGGGGGCAGTAGGGATGGGTGATACCAGCATTTTTCCTTTCCATACGGTTAAATTAAGTTATGTTGCTTCTTCGTCGATACCGATAATAATAGCGATACTTTTTGCCCCTCAAAGGAAAATCACACCGGCGATGTGAAATATGAATAAAACTCATGAACATAAATACTTGAAAGAACTGCTTATAAAATTATAATAAAATAGATCTATGAGTAAATTGAGGTAAATAAAAAAAGATGAAAGCCTTTTTAAAATTCTAATAAAATAATAAGATTTTTATTCCACTGAAAGAGAATTCTGACATTGACCTTATTCTGACTTCTCGTCATCCTTTGTGTGAATTGTGAACACTTGCTGGCACTAAGCAGGCACCAGTATTTTTCAGTGAAAACAGTTCATGCTTGTTTATCTTTTCTTTCTTCTAGTGACTAAGAAAGCTCAGACTCTGAGCAGTGCAGTGAGGACTGTGGCAGTGCTTGACTGAGGCAGTGAGCCTTCTGCTCTGACATCCGATAGGCTGCCATAATCATGTGACACAGAAGCCTATCTAAATTACCCCTGGGCTGCTTTTCAAAACATAAATTTGACGCCTAAAATTCTCAGAAGCAAAAAAAACAAACTGCACATTTTGTAATAGCACAGTGGTATCGCAATATTTTAAAAAGAATTGATTCCAAAATATCGATGTATCAATACCAGACTATTCATATGCCCAGCCCTAGGGGGCAGTGTGAAAAATATGTGAACCAACCAGAACGTGCAACTGTTGTGTGCACTGTTGTTGGTTCTCCAGCAAGCCCTGGAGAACAACAGAGTTATGACTGAGTGTTAAAAAACAATGCAATGTGCAGCTCGGGCTGATGAGAAAGTCTGCTGTCATTTGGCAGGTTTTTGGTTATAATTCCAAATTCAATTTTTTGCCCTGAAAGGCTCAATAAAAATGTTAAGAAATACAATTCCGTCTAAAAGTCTTGAGCCACACCTCACTTATTTAGATTTGGCTAGGAAAATGGAATATAGGTGCAACAATTTATCGAAACATGCAGACATAAATGGAAATACAGTACATCAGGCGAAACGTTGGCTGCCTTTTGTTCTGTTCTCTGTGATGATGATCCCACAGTAGTGTTCAGTAGTGTTAAGGTCCATTCATCACTCTATAAGGCATGTTGCCACTGATTTTCAGTCCAGCTCTTGTGTAATTTGGCCCCTGTTTCCCTTCCTTAACAATGACACCCATCTTCCCATTGGGAGCACTTCTGATGAGCAATAGATGGATCAACTGAAGGGCCAGATGCCTCTCTCAGATCCCGTGTCAGAGCTTTGCTGGATTTTTTTTCTTGTTCTGGAGGACATGACTTTCAGATATTGTTTGTCTGCTGCAGCTTTTTTTAGGCCTGCCACTTCTTCACTGGTCCAGTTTTCTCATATTTTTTAAGGACACACTACACATCATGCTGAGATACAGTATGCCAAGTTGTCGGGTAATAGCTGTTTGGGAATCACCTTGTTGGAATACAGAAGACACTTCTGGCACAACTTCACCTGCTTCCTTTCCACGGAAAGGCCAAAAGTCTAAAGAGGACTGGAGTTTTCTCCAGCAACACTTGCAGCATAAAGAGCAACTTTATTAATAGGCCACCTTGTTGGTGCAAATTACTATCCAATAGCTGTCAAACGGTGTTATGTTTGGCATTTTCCACAGATTCTGCTAAAGAAATGGGAACAAATGATATGTTTTTTCAACAGGCTGCCAATTACAAAGTTCCTCAAGATATAATTTGGCTGTGGCTCAAGAGGTAGAGCAGGTTGTCATCTAACAGGAAGGCTGGCAGTTTGATCCCTGGCTTCATGCCGAAGTGTCTTTGGCCAAAACACTGAATCCCAAATTGCTCCCAATGCATGAATGTGTGCATGGTAATTAAAATGCGCTTAAAGGCATAGAATAAAGCGCTGTATGAATGTGCGTATGAATGGGTGAATGAAGCTTGTAGTCCAAAGCGCTTTGAGTGCTCAGTTAGAGTAGAAAAGCACCATATAAGTACGGGTTCATTTGCAATTTAAAATTGCTTCTATGCTAAGTTGTCTGTTATGTGCAGACACAACACTGATTCATCCCTTATTGTTAGGTGCCTTTTATATGTTTGAATGATTCATAGGTTAGTGTTTAGTGGCTCTACAAAACAAATGGTCAGGTACAAGGACTGGGCTGAAAATGTGTGAAAAAGTATCAAGTGTCCAAAGAAAAACTTTGGAAGACCTTCAGGAAGAACTATTTCTCTAGATCACCTTTTTAAAAGTAAAAGAAAGTTTGGTTCCTTAGAAGCAAAATACAAAGAAATGTGTCACGGTGGATGGTTGCAGACCCAAAAGCAGATTGACACAGATGTAAAAGTTAGAGGTGGTTTAATTAACAAGATGCAAAAAAACACTGTTTGCAAGGATCATAGGTAACGTGCAAGGTTTGGAGCAGGAAATCCAGGGGTAAGTCCAATTTCTAACTAGTCTTGGATCCAGAGAGAGTGAGTCAGGCAGGGTCTCGTGAGCTTAGCCAGGTGAGCGTCTCGGTCAGGCTAGAGGAGCAAAGGAGAAACAGGTAAGTATGTGGAGGAAAACATGGAACAACAAGACAAGAACATAAGTTGGCCAGGCTTAATACACAGAGTGCAGCTTAACGTTCCAGCAGAGCGTGGAAGAAACTGCTTGGCTTCAATATCCAGCTCATGGATCAGAAACAGGGGAATCACCGCTCTCCACGCCCACACCTGAGGACTAAGCAATAACAGTTGCCCAACCACAGACAGAGATAAAGCCAGGTAGAGAAAAGATAGAAGGGCATGTCTGAACCTGGAGGGCAGTGGGAGCAGGAACAAAATGAGAGGTGGCTCAAGACTTTTGCACAGTACTGTACAAAAGTGGGAATATAATACAAAATCTTGAGCCAACCCTTCCAGCTAATGTCTCGCTCACAAGCATGCCACTTTCACCCAGGCTGTTTTTGCAAAAAGGCTGCTAGACCCTCAAGAAACATAGTGGAGGCCACGGTATCTGTGCTGTCCTTGATACATGAGTTGTTTCTTTGAACATCATTCAGAAAACCTTTTCCCTTTTTTTAAAATGGAGAAAAATACACACAATAATTCTAGTTCACAGAGTATTTTCCTTCCTTTCCACGAACGTGAGGAGAATTGCAACTCTGGGTCAACATTTTAGGAAACATTATGTTAATAACTCGAAAAGAGACCGTATGTTTGGATAATGGGCAGCTTTTGTGTTTTATGCTTACAACATTCACCAGATTTAGAAGCACTAGAATCTCACACAGGGTGCTAATGGTCTGAATCTCTCCACACGTCGAATGTTAAGGGATTGTGTGATTTCCAAAGAGGAAAATCACAGATTAGTAAACAAGGACAACATCTCCTGCTTGGAAATGTGGAATTTCAGCAGATAGGCCCTAATCCCATTTTAATGGTTGTCTGATTAAGAGGTGAGAAGGATTAAAGTGTGTGCGGTGCGTTGCGTGCACACACATCCCCCGAGTGAAGCGTTCTGTGTATTCCTATAAGGAAAACTGCCGCTGGAAAAGGGGGGGAAAAAAATACTAATACTTGGGAAACAAAGCGAAAAATTGCTGAGATTAGAAGAGAGCAGGAGAAGAAGAAACATGGCTGCTCAGTCACATCATTCTAATTAAAAATGCTGCAAATCTCTCATCTCCTACTGTTAGCCCTAATGAGCGGGGCTTAGTGGCAGTTATGTAGATAAAAACTCTTTCTGATTGATTCCAATGGCCCATTGAAATTTGTTTCACTCCACATTATTGATCACACACGGCTGGTTGAAAACTGCTAATTAATAATGATAATAAAAGTGCCACAGCTCATTAAAATCAGCCTCACGAAGCTTAACTCCAGCTCCTTTTATCTTCCCTGCCACTTTCATTTGATCTCACTCGTCCTCCCATAGACCTCAGTGCTGTTGTTCTGTGAGTAACTTATTTAAAATCGTACAATTTTAACATCAGTTCTAGTTATGTTTTCCAGCAGATATCTGAAATGTCAGATGTGATCATATTAATCGCGGACTTGCTATTATACTTGTTATTGTCTTTACTAATTAACTGTGATGCTGGCGGTTAAGTGTCCTCCCCCACACACTCCATCCATAATAATAATAACGTGTTAGCTATTTTCTGCCCACAGTTGTTTCTGTGATTGGCATATTCATCCATTTATCTCATTTTATGTTTAGGTTTCTTCATGACTGGCATTGCCCACATGCTCTCTACTAAATGTTAAAGTCCAAGGTGACTGGTCCTGTTTTTGCAGCAAGAAATGTTGAGCTGTGTACACTTTTTTCAGCATATTATCTGATAAATAAGTAGCTGGATGATGACACCTTTTTTTGTAATTTTGCCTCTACATTGGATTTTAATTCAAACAGATGTGACTGGAGTGCCGACTTTCAGCTTTAATTCAAGGGGCTTTACAAAAATATTGTGTAAATTGATAAGAATCATATCTATAAGAAATCTGAACTGTCACGGGACTCAAAAATTCAAAATACAGTGAATAAAAGTTCAGCGTGATTTAATTAATCTTTAGCTCAATTCTGTTTAATTTATACACTACCATTTCACAACAAAAGTTGCCTCAAGGCGCATCACACTGTAAGGTAAAGACCCTACAGTGTTAAAGAGAAAACCCCAACAATCAGATCATCCCCTGCTTGCACTCGGCGACCGTGGAAAGGATGAACTCCCTTTTAACAGGAAGAGCCCTCCAGCAGAACTAGACTCAGGGAGGGGCAGCCATCTGCCTCGACTGGTTGGGGATGAAGGGAAAGAGAAGAGAGAAAGGAGAGCAAAGAGATGTCCCAGTGTGGTGTGTGGACCCAAAAGTGTGGACAAACACAGGAACTAACTAAAAGCAAGATTTATTAGACTTAAACAGGCAATGATCTTGGACTGTGAGTTCCAGTCTTTAGTTCTCTATACTGAGTTTGTGATCCCAGCTCCGGATCCCATGGGTGAGTATCCTTAGTGAAGGTCCAGTGATCCCATGAAGGTGCAGCATGAATTCCAGTGAGAGTGGGTCAGGCAAACCCAGAGTTTCCGGTGAGAGCTTGGCTTTCCTTGGTGTGGTGATTGTGGATGAGCAGCAGAAACAGCAGGCAAGAACTGCACATGGCACAACAAGAAACATAACAATGGTTTGGGCTAGCTTACTACAAGATTTGTTGCTAAAGGTGTAGGTAAGACTGCTCAGCTTAAATATCCAGGGTAATGGCTGATAAGGACCAGTTGTGCCATCACAGTCCACCCAGACCAAACCTGCACCTGAAACTAAGCATACTGATTAGCCCAGACCCAACTTTAAAAAGTGAGTACAGAGAGAAAGAAACCAGCAAGATCAGACCTGAAAGACCAGGGACCCTGACAAATGGACTAGTACTTACATAGCGCTTTTCTACTCTAACTGAGCACTTAAAGCGCTTTTTACTACAAGCTTCATTCACCCATTCACACACACATTTATACAGCGCTTTATTCTATGCCTTAAGCGCATTTTTACCCATCACGCACACATTCACATTCCAATGAATGCATCGGGAGCAATTTGGGGACAAGAGAGACACAGTTCACAAGTTTCCAAAAGAATGTGCAACAGAGCATGTTTAGGCTCACTTTACAATGGTCAGGCAGTAGGGTGTGCTCCAGTATTTCAAAGTCCATCCATGATTGAAAGGGAGAGTGGGTTAGGCAGTGATTTCAGGAGGGTCGAAGCAGGCACCAGGTAGGCGCACTAGAGACGGCAGCAGAAACCCAGCAAACAAAGTAGCAAGACATGTAGAGGCTGGTCTTACTATACTGAGTAAAGCTAACAATCCAGCAATGAGTAGAGATAAGAGAACAGCATATATACTGAAGTACGTGATCATGACCAAGTGTTCCTCTAGCGTATCTGCCATTGCGAGACTCATAGAATCAGAATACTTTATTAATCCCCAGGGGGGGAAATTACTTATACAAGGGAGCAGCCAAAGTACATGATCACATGCCTGCCACAACTAAGCTGAGTTCATCCACTACACATCCACACCTGCCGCAGCCACACCCAACAGAGGAGGAAAAAGGTAGCATGAAGGGAGGAGAGAAAGAGACAAATAGGGGATCATAACTGGACGATTGACTGACAGGCAGTTGCATGTTCCCTTATTATTCCATGGCAAGCTACGCAGATAAAAGATCTGAAGTTGATTCTAATTGCTGACCTTGGAGCTGTTCACTGGAACTCTCACTATGAGGTCCAAAGAGATGTTGAAGGATGCTGTTACTTGGCTGAAAACCCAAATAAATATAACAGAGAGATAAACACTCTAGGAGTGATGCAGTACATTCTTTGTTGAGAACCAGAACATCAGTGATGTAGTAGCTAATCTGGCTCACAGTCGATCACAGTTCAGTTCAGTTGTAATGCGTGAA
>VUQH01049765.1:38947-54820 GCA_015106775.1 Etroplus canarensis | reverse complement strand
GTTGGTAATATTATGAATGTAATGTTTCTTTTCATAAAGTCAGGGACGAGGTCGCCACAAATGATTCCCCTCGACGTAAGTCCGGGAAATGAAGCTTGCTCTTTTCAACGGGGATAATTAGCTGGGCTGACAGTCGATCCCCATTTGTGACACTGATTTTTTTTTTCCCCCTCTCTAGTTTGGGACTATAATCCCTCCTTTGAGGCTGTGCAAGCGACAGAAGTATTTCTGTCCTTCTAGAATATTCAAGCAATTAGAGAGGGCGCAATAATACCCAGCAATTCCTTGTAATTAGTGAGCATTTGAGAGGATGCAAGAGAAACTGAGAGCCCTTTTGACCTCGACAGGGTCTGAGTAGAGATTTTGTGTCTTGCTTACGTATTTGTGTGTCTCTGGGTCTCGGCGTACACAAGAGAGTCAAGTTAGGATGAGTAAGCAGTGTGGCTCCACCAGAGCACAGTGTACCCATCCTTCACTGAAACTGCTGATTCAGCATCAATGCCTGTGCACGCACCTTCAAAGACTGTCATGTGTGAGGTTGCAACTAATACCCAAGGCCTATGTGTGCCTTTGAAAAGTTCCCTTCACGTCTGTTGTTGTTTTCAGCTGCCAACTTGTTGTTGACTGTCTGTGTCCAGCGATGGTTATCACAGCTGATGATGCCCTTCTCTGTCAGGCCGTGACCCCTTGCTTCCAGTGAATTATCATCTGTCAGAGACAGAGCAAGGAAGAGGGAGCGGAGGTGGAGGCAGGATACAGAAACACAGGGGACAGAGGAAAGATTTGGATGAGTGCCTCCGAGGTGTTTAATTGTCTTCATTGGTGACCGCCCCACCTGCTCACTTGACACACACTTCCCAGCCAAGGCATGTCATGCATAAACAAATAACTCACGCACTGAGCTATACACTGGCAAGATTTATAGCAACTAGCCAAGCCTCTGTCTCAAACAAACAAACAAACAAACAAAAAACACCCTTAACTCTAGTTAAAGAAGCATACTTTTTGGGACAAATTTGATGTTTTCTAGCAAAGTGCAATCTATATCATTGGTCAGGCCAGCCAAAAAGGAAAAGTTAAAAGCATCTGGTTTTGCTCAAGTGAGCACTGATTCACACAGAACTAACAATACCTTTTTTCAGTTATCTTCAGCCCATCCCTTCCAATATTTGACTCCTGCTCCATGTCTCACTTGAATTACAGTCTCTCTGGAATGACTGAATTAACAAGCGAACACTGGAGGTCATTAAATGATGTTACACCAGGAGATTTATGACATCTTGGGCCTCCGACCTTGGCCCTCTACTGCTCTATCTCGCTAGCGAAAAGCTAAGTTACTTCAAATGATTTAGACAAGTGCTCATGCCATTAAATTTAATTGCGTGGCGCGGGGGGAGAAAAAAAAAAACTGAGCTCCAAATAACACCCCTTCCTCCTACTCCTGCTCTTGCAGCAACCTAGATTTGAACATAAACACATTACACAAATTGGAAATGCGATGAGATGTTGCTGCAAAAGAATAAGACAAAAAAAAAGGAGCCCACTCTTCTTTTCATTTTCCTTCTGTAGAGTTTTTATCAACTGCAAAAAAGTATTGAAAAGTTTCAATTAGGAGTTGCAGCCATGTCCGCGTTGCGCTCCATCTCTCACCTACCATCTCTGACTCTTCATTGCAGACAGTAGTTTGTAAAGGTCAGTGCTGTCTGCCGGCTTTATTTGAGGGTGTCTGAAGACCCATTTAAGACTGACTTTAACTTCAAATGTGCTGACCTAGACAGCACTGATCAGCTTGAGTCCAGGGTAGCAAGCTGTGATTTCCCTTGCTCTCTCCAACCATCTTTCTACATTAGTCTCTCACAGTGGTTCATTCATTTAGATCACTTTCTGAGAGAACATTGAAAGCCCTTTGTAAAAATGCCTAAGCAGGCTCAATACCACATATAAAATTCAAAGAGGTCTTTAGTTAAGTTGTTTTTTTTAATTAGGTATTAGATTCAGTACAAAAACATTCGTATTATATTCAGCTGTAATTAGTATGGTGTACACATGCAGTATATTTGCGTCAAATTAAAGGAAAAAGAAATCATAAAAGTGTTTTGTAATGTGTTGGGTAACAGTATGCTATCAGAACAGTTTCACTGTGCTTTAACATTGACTGTAGAAGTTTCTGGAATTTCACACGATGGCTGTAACACTGTTTTTAAAAGACTCAGTCACTCATTTGGGGCAATATTTTGCACTAACATATTAGTGCAAAATATTGCATTCCCACTAAGGCAACAAAGGAGATCAACCATTCAGGTCTTTCCTTTCCAAACTTGTCAAAGAACCTACAGTGAGCATTAGGAAACAAAACGGAGTCTTCCACAACTACAGCCAACAGTATTTCGACTCCAAAGGTTTGTGTATGTAGATATAATTAGGATTGAACTCTGTAAGATTTAGGATTTAAGATTTTTACTTTAAAAGTTATAATTTATAAGGTAAAGTCTGTTGGGTATTTACACCCGAGCCTACAAGGCTCATTGGGCTGGAGCTTATCCCCAGTTTCTGTAGCGTGAAGCGGCTTAGGAGTTAGACTCCTCCTGGATGGGACACTAGTCCATCGCAGGTTACCTTCCCAGTATTTTACTGGTACCCATTTTTACTGCTGGGTGGACAGAAGTACACTTGCAGTTGGGACCTTGCCTAATTGGCAACTGGGGATTCGAACTCACAACCTCTCGATCATGAGCCCATGATCATGAGAAACAATTGTGACTCCTATGGGAACTGCTGATAGTGTATATATAAAAATCTTTCCATAAGTGATCAAAAACACAATGATTATTATCCTTGAGTGATTTTACACTATAAAAAGCATAAATCCATATGTTATACTCAATTTATGATAACAGATCACCTTATTTGTTACACACTGCCCCTTTAATTTCCCATGGGTTTGTACTGAAAGGTTTATTATTTGGGTTCTGATATTACATTTTGTGTGTTAACAAAAATGTTATACATTTTAAAATGTGTATATGATTTAAAATCAAACTTCTTCCTGCTTTCAACAGGTCTTTGGACACTGTATTATATTCACATAAATGCATCTTGCAAGAAAAAATTACACTATTTTTATATAAATATTGTTAGAGCCCCAAAAAGTCCACCTTTTTTGTGTTTGAACCTTCTAGTCACGTATGACACTAATCGTTTTGGACTGAAATGGAGGAACCCAGGGAGGTAGAAGACACGAGGGGGGTGGAAGGGGAGTAATGGAAGCAAAAGAGTCAACGAGAAAGAGAGTAGTGAAATAGCTGGAGGTAATGCTCTTGGCCAAAATGGGCCGTTTGTGTGTGTCTGTGTGTGTTTGCGTGGCTACTGTAAATAGATGTCAGGCCCTATCATCCTTGCAGACCTAACGAGGCATGGCACTCTCACTAGGTGAGGCCAGGAGGGCAGACAGGTTAGTAGTTGTTACAGTAGCAGACAAACTCACACATGTACATGTGATACAACCTTCTCCATGTACACACACAAACACACCAACGCTTTCTGCCCATGCAGACATGCTTCTGATATCTGAAAAAAACCCAAAAAAACCAAAGAAACGTGTCGGCTGGTTCAGAAGCTGGATTTGCCTGTTAAAGTGTGGATGCAACATTCTTTTAAAAAAAGCTTGTCGCAAATGTTATAACACACTGACAGGAAGTGAAAAACTCCAACAATCTCAGGCCCACTGAGTATGATTAAAGAGAGGTAGGAACATGTCCAGTTTCTCTAAGTGCAAAGCCCCCTTAAAAAGCAAATTAGAGCTTCTGATGCTGCGTGTGCACATTCAGCATGAGAATGTGTGTACTTGCGTGGAGGACGCTGAAAATGTCCTGCCCCACTTCTCTCCCCTCATTTCTTGGTGAGGTAGTGAGGGAGACTGCTGTCGGTCGCTTTCTTTAAATAGCCTTCCCCTGGGGGCACCGCTGGACACATGCAAAGTCAACCCTGCTAACCCACCAACAATCTCAAGCCCATTTACCCTTCACAACACAGCAAGAACTTTTTCAAGTATCAGCTGCGTTAAACATTTCAAGTTTGATTCTTCACTATTAGTCAAGAAGTATTGATCATTACTACATCAGCACCCGCTCTCCATTTCCACATACCATCTGTATGCCGCATGTCTTTACCTCGTGTATTATCTCACTTGTCTCACAACCCTGCTACTTGTCCATCAAATCCTTCCACCACTCACTCATTCACTCAATTTTTCTCTTCCCCCACCTATTGTTGCTCTCTCCCTTCACTGGCTCACTCTGCTCTCTTTAGAGCACATCCAATTTGCAGGGAGTGAGTTAGAGAGAGGTGATATGAATCTTATCTCACTGCTGCTTTAATTATTCCATCTTCAAGGTGCGTTCCTTTTAGAGGGGACCAGGGTTATTAAATAGTGTCCATTTTAATCAAGGCATGCTATAGCCCCAAATTGGGCAAGTAATTAAAGGTGGAATAATGAAATTGAATTGGAGAGTCTACTGCATATTTCTCTGAACTGGATTTGGTTCATTTTGCGGTTGTCAATTGGTCCTCGCTGACAGGCCGTGGATCCATGGGACTGAACTGGATTCATTTCTGAAGAGTTTCTTTTCTCAAACATTTAGTAATCTCCTTCTCACCCTCTGTTCCTCAAACTCTACTCCATTCCCCTTTCTGTGTTTTGACACAAATGGGCACAAAATGATACTCCTTCATTACCCCCCCCCGGTCTGTTCTCTTCCTCTCAGTGTCCTCGGTGTCTTTCCAGTACTTTGTAATGAAGCATTACTGTCTCTGACTCCCAGGCAGACAGTGATAATTACCAGCAAAGTGAAGTAGACTGCAGTGCAGTGGCTTCATATACCACAAAGACACCTTTTATGGGATTAGAGTGTCCCTTTTATTGTGTTCCTGTCATGTGGAACGAGTGCACATTTGTGCGTATGTGTTTGGGTTTCCTTAGTAACATGACAAATTGCAGTGTCCAACAGAGTTTTGTTGTTTGTCAATCATGTATTTGTGTGCTACTTTTAGCAAACGTAAAAGCTTTTAGATGAAGCATGTTAGTTAATGTTTTTATCCAAGTATAGCAAGTGCCAATACGCCCTGTTTCTGGCCCCCTAATCTCACTTGAAAATACATTTTTGTTATAAAAAACATGAATTTATGCACTTAAACATCTATGAAGATAATATGCTATATATGAGGACTGGGCAAGGTGACAACATATAGAGTGATATGATATATTTTCAACGCATTTTTCTTTCAGAGTGTCAAATGCTACTGTCAGATGACACCAGAATGAAAACAGACATTTTTCAACTATGAGGAATTTTGGCTTTTTGGGACACTGTGGGCAACATTGCAAATCAGTGGGCAGGAGTGCTTATAACAAATTGAATCTTAATATAACTGGATAAATGTGATGAAAATTGTTTATGTGTCTGGCATTTAAATGACAAGATTACACAGTAAACATTTTCTGAATTGATTTTCTTGATAATGTACTACATACTACAAATTAAAACAACAAGTCAAGAAACAGAAGGTTTACAACACACTGCTCTTTGCTTTCCCACATTGATAAAAGTTACTTCTACAATTATACAGTGGGTCATATTGACTCTGAAGTTTGCAAGCTTTGCAGTATAGCTCCAGAGTAGACCATGGGAAAACCAGGGATCAAGGTTTCTGTCTACAGTGGTGTCACCTAAACCTTGGGTAAAAAGCCACCACCTTTCTGTGCATATACGTCGCATCTCCTGATGTCTTCAGCTTTCTCTCTTTAAGTGTGTACACTCAGTCGTTGTCCTATGCATTCTCTTTACCTCTTATGCTTCTTCCCAGCTCCCATCTTTGTGCCCCAAGGTACCCAAGTGCCCTATCAACTGCACTCCAAACAAACAGCCGCTGGATCAGTGAGACTCCTTGGGATATGCCTCAGGGAGACAGAGATAGAGAGAGAGAGAGAGAGAAATGGAAGTAGGAGGAGAGGAGAAAACAGGAACAAGGAATGAAGGAGGAGAAGTCAGACAAGCAAGGAGGAATTGCAAAAATTTGAAACAGGAAAGCACCAGAGATGGAGGGAAATGGAGGTGGGGGTTGTGGGTGAGAGCAAACGTACAATGCACTTTGGGGATTGGACTGCAGAGAGAATGAGCTCATTTGTCCTTAGCGTACTGTATATTTCTCTCTTACATGTAATTACGCTCAATGCTAGGGTATCTCACTCCACTTGGAATGATGAATAAGAGCCGTGTGTGAGCAAACATACAAGTCCACGTGTGCTGTTTTTTTCTTTTGTTTCACTGTATGTAATTGCATATTCAGATTTTACAGCCGCATGCATATGAGGTTGTTTGTTAGCAGCATCGTTTTTGTGTGCTTATTCGTCTGAAGCAAACAACAAGGAGCAGTTTGATTGTTTGCAATGTGTGAGTGTGTCTCAGGTGGTAAAGACATTCTTCGCAAGCCCAAGGAACGCGAATGACTCTCACTCTGTCCCGAGCTCTATTTCTGTTTGTGCCTTGGCAGGCCTAATGCAGAGCCTCTGTAAGCAGGTAATTAATGGGAGTGAACACTGCAGCTCTAGATGAAGAGGGGAAGCGGGAGGGGCCAGTTTAGAGGAATGCAGAAAAAAAAATTCTGAGCTGTGGAGAGATTTTCACTCTGTTGAGGAGAAAATAACGCCAAGCTCAACTTCATGTTGTGGTTGTGAAATCAAAATGGCTGCTGTGGAAAAGGCTTTTATCCTCAGTGAATGTGCTGTTTGCTGAGTCACAGCTTAGCTCTTTAGCAACGCTTTATTACTCATTTCACACATTTGAGTTTTCCATATGTTAAAGGCAGCGAAGAAAAGAAACAAGTCCAGGGGGAGAAAGCAAGACAGTGTTGATTGACATTCAACAGTGATGAGAAATCTTTGACTGGATTTTGATGCAGGGTAAAGCAGGTGATTGCACCTGACATGGAGCACAAACATGGCGTGGCAAGGGGAGTCGTGTCACTGAAAGGACAAGTCATTTAGGCTTAATGATGCGACTGCATGCGCCACCTGCATTGATTCCAAGTTGGAAACCCACGGCTCACTTCTGTCCACATGCTGGCATCATTAGCCGGCTTGTGTCCACTTCCCGAGTCAAGGGTCACTATGACAATTCGTCAGTACCGTATTTAGGAACATTACCACCATAACTCACAGCAGTAATGAGGGAGCAGCAGATGGATGCCATTCTAGAAACTGTTTTTAATGACTGAACAGGGGATTGGGCTCCTGTCCCCAATTGGACCCTGCAGACTCTCGCTCTTAAAGGGCAACTGCCAGATATCCAAGCCAAATGGAGGCAGGAGGGCTCATTTCTACCCTTTTCCCTTCTTTTTTTCTTTTTAGCTCTGTCTTGCTCTGACGATTATTCTCTCCCTTGTGCTTCTGGCGAGTGGAAACAGTAGATGAGAGGGGGAGCATTATCCTTGGGTTTCTGTTTTCTTTCTGCGCAGGCTCAGTGAAGCTGGCTTTGGTTTTATCCAGTGTCGGCCATTTGGGAGAGCCTTGTGTTGCTTTGTCCGCCTTCAACCCCCCCAATCCCTGATTCCTCCACAATCCTCTGTTTTGTAAATGGATGCTTGTGATGGCTAATCAATACTGGCAGATTTAGAATGGGATTTAGCATTACAAAGGTGGTCCCACAACATTGTAATCCCACACCGCCTTTCCTCCCTCACACTTTTGTTAGGAAGCAGAAAATACTGTATATAAATAGCTTTTATCAACATAGACAAGCTTAAGAGCTCTTTCCTCTCTCTTTTCCTTTGCTTTTGCCATTCCGCCACCACATTGATCAGTAATGCAAAAATTTTGCAGACTAATATTTCAGATTTTAATTGCTGCACAGAGAGGCTGAGAGCTGGAGAGAATAACAACTTGCTGATTTCCTTCCTGCTAACACAGTCCTGTGTGTTTTCAGTGAAACCTCACAACAGCTTGAGATTTAGAAAGTAATGTTTAGAAACTTGTAAACCTCCAGGGAGAAGGGCAAGAGGTTGTAATCGGGGAGAGAATGGAGTCAGGGTGCATATCCCAGACCCGTGAGGCTCTCTCACCATTGCCTCATTTCCCCTGTTTGTAATTAGCGATGTGTATTAGCAGCTAGCCAGCATAGATGAAGGCGTATCAGGACATCAAGGAGGCCACAGGGGGTACACTGCAACAGGATATCAGGCCGTCTTCTCTGGTCCCAGAGGGCAAAGCAGGAAAACAGCTTAAGCAAACAGCCTCCCAGGTAGTGTCCTCATTAGTGCTATCATAGCTATTAACAGCATTAGTGCCAGTGTTTTGATTGCTGTCATTATCATTAGCAGCTTGAGCAGAACAGCTACCTACCATGAAGGGGCTGGCACTGGGGTATGTGACAGGTGTTTTAACTCAGCCCTTGCTGACAGCCCAAAGGTAACAGGTTGTTGCTTGGAGGCAATCAAGTCAGTGTATTCTTTTAGTGCCAGTGTCTTTTATTCATCCAAAATGGATGGGAACTGGAAGCAATTTCAGATATTCATTCTAGGTATGAGATATTTGACCTGTGCAGATGTTTCAATAAAGTTTCTGTGTAAAACCTGTTGTTTCAAAACTGATGACAATGAGACAGCACAAGAGGATATTAACCTGTGGAGTGAGATACCATAATGTGCCACAACATTTTCTGTAACAGAGCAGCAAGCATTAAGTGAAATCTCCAGGCAGCTTGTTCTGGTTTCTTAACTGCTTTCGCCTTGCTCATATTGGCTTGATTCATGAGGCCATTGAGCTTTGCAGCAACAAATTGCTTTTCTCCCATAATGCCCTGCTGCTAACTGCATGGCATTATGGCCAGCAAAAACTCATGCAACACCAGTGTTCAGATATACAAGACTGAGATTCAGGCTGCACATGTCACCTGCTTGTCTCTGTTATCCATGTGTGTTAGTTTTACATCTTAACTATATGCCTCCTGATGGCAACAAACAAAGAAACAGGTGCATAAAGAAACAGGTACTGTTTGGTGAAAGAAAAATTAAAGAATGCTCCAAGGAGAGAAGTCTGGTGGAGGTAAGGGTAGAGAGGATGAAAAGAAATGGATGGAAAAGAGAGGAGATAGTGGAGAGAAGGAATGTCTACAGCTGCACAGAGGATTTGTATTTTTTTCTAGCTTGTTGCTGCACTGAAGCACACATTTCTCAGGCCATCACGATTGACAGCTTTGGTATCAGCGAGGGAATGTGTGCATGGGGGAACAGGTGTGCGTGCACATATTCACAAGTGTGCTTTCTCCTGTTGAACAGAGACATACACCAGAAAGAAAGATGGGGCAGGGTGGGGTGGGGTGGTCTCACATTTGAAATAAACGAATAAGCAACACTGTAAACACTGTAAAGGTGTGAGATTGCTTCAGCAAAGTGCCAGCTCTATTTGTCTCTCCTCCTTGCTCTTCTCCTCACAGTGGCATTGTTGCATCTTGAATAATCATATAATACAGGAAATGGAAACAAGCGAGATAAAAGAATGAATCAAAGATGGCAACCTTTCTATAGCTCATCGCTGTCTTTCACTCTCATTTCAAATGGTCCTTTTGTACATGCGGTGGCATCTCCTACTTCGGGCCTATGATCAGGTAGTGGTACTAACAAGCATTCGACAGGGGAAGATTAAACGTGCAACTGTCAGATGCCGCACCCAACGCATTAAATTACAGCTGCTTACATGTGACATTAAGAAACCTGCCACTGCTAGACACATCAACAAAAGCGATAGAGACTGAAAGAGAGAGGAGGGAGATAGACGCTGGATGTGATGTCAGAAGAAATTAAAGCCTTTCAACTACTTATTGACTATTATTCAAGACTTACAGATGGGTCTGGGAAAAGAAGAGAGCAGCAGACAAAATCCCAGTGACTGCATCCAAGCTCTTAACTGAAAGTAACTTTTCTTCTTAGCAAGTTCAAAGTCTCGAAAGTTAGGGAAGCTTAAATAGTTATTCACTACCACCTTTTTGTGTCATTTTCCATCCAATGAAAACAGTCTTTGCCATATTTTAGGGATGCTCTCGCTCTACATATATACAGCTAGATGTGTCAATATCTGTACTACATTTGTTGGGTTTAAAGCAAATTCTTTTGAGTCTCACCGTATCTACTGTTTTAAGAGCACATGTTGAAATGTGTGCACTGTTCACACAGAGCGTGGGTTTGAAAATAACTATTGGCATCAACCCAGGATGCCAACATCTTTACAGTCTAATCCTTCATTGAGGCCACTGCCAAAGCCATGGGGGTGATATTGATTGTAATCTGAAAAGAGAAATCTATGGTTTTTACACACTCAATGGCTGCCTCCCTGGTGCCTAACATTGGAGATGAATCACGCTCCCCTTAAGGCCCATTATTCACCCATTATTGGCAAGTGCTTGTGCTCACTTAATTGGACAACTTGTCTGCAACTGCCAACCCCCTGGGCTGGCCAAGACAGAGCCTAAGCCAATCAGTCTAATTGATCCCAACAAATGGTATTAGTCACTGCTCATGGTTGCTGATAGTGGAATCATTTTTGGAGAGTTTTTGGTGAGCTTAATTTCTGGGAGTCTAAAAAATTAGATTGTTGGAAAAATTTTATTTCATGTTTTCATACCAACAGAAATCAACAAAAAATCTATTTACTTATTTATTTGGCAGATATTTCAGTAGCAACCCTGCCAGTTTTTGTCAGTTTTATTCCAAGATCTGCTCACTGAGAAATACATCCTCAAATTAACCTGTAAAATATTGGATAAAACTCAGTTTTATAACACAAAGAAGCTGAAGTATCTAATCAGTAAATGAGAACTCTACACTGGAAAGACAGTTGGAGATCTCATCCTCAATTCCCAAGAGCAACGTAGGCCACCCAAGCTGAGGTGTCCTTTTCTTGGCAACGCATAAGACAAAAGAAGGACTCCCCTTAAATGATTTAATGTTGTCTCTGTCAGCAAACATCATTACATGTCAGTAGCTTCCAAAACTAATATGTCTAGATTGTTCAGATGCACTGCCAAAGACAGAGATTTTATTTCCAACTCGTTTCACTCCTGTGTTGCAGAAAAGAGGTGAGCGTGAGGCCTATATGGTTGGAGGGCAGGGCACAGAAGAAGTGACTTGCCCCAGAGTCAAGCTCAGACTACTAAGGCCTCTTGTGTTTCTTGTTAAAGTGCTCACAGCCAAGAATGATGCACTATTCATGGGTCCTGATGGCGAAGAAAGGCTTTGGCCCAAATCAAAATAAATAGCACAAGGAAAGAAATGCATTAAGAACAGAGTATTCAGATCAAATGAGCTCATCTTCTCTCTAAGATGTAAGCGAGGTACAAGGGAATTGTTGTGCGATAAAGCATTATCTAACAGGTACGGGGACAGAGGCAAGAGTCTGCAGCAAATGGGTTCAATCAGCTGAACCACAGTCCTAATGTTGTGTCTTCTGCATATACATCAGCAACAAAGTCAGACGAAAGAAAAAGGAGTAGTGAGGGATAAAAGATAGCAGAGCACACACCGGGCATTTTAAACACTTTAGAGTTAAACAGACACATACTGATCCTGGTCCTATCATTCCAGCTGGAGCAAAAGACACATTTACATTCGGCTGCTGATTTGAAACATAAAGAGGAATGTCAGTAAAGGTGTGGAGTCTGAGATTCCTAATCACACACACTGCTTTTTTGTGAGCTTCAAGTGAAGGCATCTGTGATAAAGTAAAAGAGTACCTTTGAATTTGATGTGCTTTTGATCCAATCTGGCAACTCCCATATAAATGGGGGGCAAAGAAATAGATGCATAAATAAATAAATAAATAAAAAGGGCGAAGAGGAGTCGGGTTTGTGTGTGGACGCCTGCTGTCAGGTCCTTCTGTCAGTGTGAAATATTGCTGATCCCACCACACTTCCAGTGGGGAGGTGCTTGTAATGATTCAATCCTTGCGGGGTTTCAAAATGTCATGTGTCTCACCTACCTCTGAGTGTACTGGTGCCCTCTACGTAAAGACTTCTACAACATAAGGATGGCTATTTGAAGTATAGAGGCATCACAATATGTTTCAGGAATCAATGGATCCTATTATTAGCATTGTTTAGGAGAAAGATGCTTTATTTGTTTGTGTATTTTGCCGGGTTGACTTTGAAACAGTCATTTTCATCTGAAGAGAAATTGATTAAGTTTACACATTAATTACCAGTGTCAGGGTTTGCGGGAATGCCTTCCAGCAGGCCACATTCCAACTCTTTTTCACTTGCACGCTTGACCCCTTGCGAACCCCTGCTGCTCCTCCTCAGCTAATCAATATCTTGCCCTGATGAGTGGAGACTCTCTGTCAGCACCTCCTCAGCCAATGGGAATCAATAACAAACAATACCCATCTAGATCCATGAACTCAGAGCCCATTTGTTTCTCCTGTTTACCAGTTATGAGTGCTACTCTATCAGAATGCCTTCAAACACCAAAGAGACAAAGTATGAGGGTGAGGGGGAAACAAAAATGAATATGAAGAAAAGTGCCATTCCTTCAGCATCTGCTGTGGAGTGCACATTGCACAGATGGCAAAGCTTTAATGTCTATTAGTATTAAAACTCTAGCATTACAATGTATTCAACTAGTCAAGATTTATATTAAAATGTATCAGCATTAGAGAATAAATCTACTGCTAGTTTGTCTACTGCAACAGTCTGAACATCGCTTATATTCATTTGTGTTGCTATTTACACTAAAATAAAGCTAATCTGTTCATTGACCAATGCCTACATCTGGTAGTCTTTAACAAAGCATGCCACAGCATTGTTTATATTTCCTTTTTGCAAAAGCCACAGCAATTCTGCAACTCCATATCGTCTAATTTAACATTCATTCATATACTGGCACTGAGCAATGTGTATCTCAGTAATATGCTGCCTTGCTTGTTTGTGTCAGTAAATATGCGCTCACTTACAGGAAGATGGCCTAATCCATACTCAGCTGTTAGCAGCTGATATGTTTGTTGTGTATTAAATATTTGGTCGGATTTCCTGCCTTGTTGTGATATGCACAGCTCAAATCGATTGGTAGAGATTTAGTACCCGGAATGCATCTGTGTTTGAATTCCAAAACCTGTGCATAGTGTTGAAGATTGGGCTGCCATGTTTGTATGTCATTGCACTCCTACGCAAACAGACAGACAGGAAAAAAAAGCTTTGTTTTAGGCAATTTGAAGGCTGACACAATATGCTTTTTATAATGTATGGATGATATAAAGAAATAGATAGCCAAGCTAGTATTGTATGAACTGTAGCAGTGTACTTTCGTTCTTTTTCCCCCCAAGTACACTAAGGTCTTTCACATGACACAAAACCCTTTGAATGCAGACTATAGCATATTTATTTGTGCTATGCAGAAACTCCCCAAAATATGGGACAAACAGAATCCAAGAATAGATGGTATTTCATAGCCTAAGCTCATTCCTTTGATTCTTCTGAGGCTCCCTCACTACTAAATCCAATGAAAATGTGGTTTAGTCTCCTTTTCCCTTTCTAATATATTTCATAAGCATCATACCAGACAAGCTGTCTCAGAGCTTGGCAAGCTTTAAGTAAGGTTTGGGTGCTGAAAATGAAGTTGCATGGAATATATACTGATGAATAGTTTTTGCACATCAATGACTACATGTACCAAGCCCCGAAATGGCCAGGCTGACCTGCAGAAATAAGCCGAGTAGTCGTTATTTCTTCAGATTGGAGTCTCTCTCTCCCACCCCTCCACCCCCAGATAGCGTCAGATTCACATCAATTTACGCTACTGCTGGTGCTCACATTGCATCACAGCTTCTTTTGGATAGATCTGAAGACTAATCTCATACTTTAGGTCTAATACAATTAAACAGTATTGAACAAATGCGTTGTTCCATTCTGTGAATGATGAGCCCACTGTGTGCTGCAGGCCTGGGATATGAGCTGGGGCACAAAGGTTATGATTGTGGCTCAGGGAAGGGCCAAAAATGACTCCTGTAGTTTTCCAAAGTAGGAAAGTCAAGACTGTGAGAGATATGCTGCATTCCTCTGCTGGTAACAGTCTTATATTTTAGTCTTATAATAAACTGCAAATATCTTATAAGTGAGCTGCATGCTGTGGATCAAAAGAGACCCGATAATGCTTTGGCTCATGGGTTTAAACAGCTAAGACAGTGGCATATTTAGACTTTGATAATGGGTTAAAAAGTTGCAGGAAGAAGTACTGCGGACTGAGTGCCAAAAAATACTTTATGTGTGATAAAAAAGCAACACTGAGCAAGTTTTTATGATAATTTTGTTCACTGTCCTGTACTGTAACTTGCAGCTAGTAAAATAAACTCATTACTTCATTCATGCTCTGATGCTTTTAACAAAGTTTGAAAAGACGCAGAATTGGTAGTTGTTTCTGTCCTTTCCCTACCTTTATTTGGAAAGATGTGGCCTTGTGTTGAAAGCTTTGTATCAAAATGGCTTTTCACAGATGAGCATTCACAGTTGTTTGAAAGATTTAAAATCTGACTTAGAGACTGCAAAAGTGGTCTTAGTCTGTTTTCAAGGTCTGACCACAGGTCCAGCAGGTGATTTTCAGCCGTTGGCAACACCTTGCACAGACCCTCCATCATTTTGTTCTTGCTGTCACTGAGAGACTGCACACTGTGCCCTGACAAGACAGAGAACATTCATAAAGTTCCTAAAATGTCTCAGCAACCTTGACAGAATGCTATGTGTCCCAACCCCCACCCTCCCTTCTCCCTCTACGCCCCAAACTTATCTCCAGAGGCAGGCGTTGAGGGGAGTTCCGCTGTTCACAAGTAGCCAAAGAGCACCTGCCACATTCACGGTGCAAAGACGTCAATAAATCTGGCCACTAATGTACCGCAAAATCTTTTTCTCTGACTCCCTCTCTTACTCTGCCTCTAATATTAATGAATGCCAGCTGAATGCTGCCATGGGTAAAGATAGAAACATGTTCTTTCCACTAAGCGAACATGAAAAAGGTTAAAGTTTCTTCCTTAGTTTTCTGAGTGGAATTGGAAGCAAGTACACTTGGCTAACACAGCTTTATTGCAGAGCCATGGGTAAGTGTTAGCCAAATGATAGGCAGGAATTGATGACTTTCAGAATGGATATTGAAAGCTGCACAAATGAACCTCCAGGCAGCTGAAAAATAATTCTCAGCTAAGTGATTAAAAGTTGTAAAGAAGAGAAACAGTCCATACTGTGAATGAAAGTGTAGAACCAGTATGAAAATTTACTTTTCCGCCACTTCTACCCAGAGTGAGAGGATAGAAAGGGGTTTACTGCATATGAAACCTTGAGGCTATTTTTAGAGACCGCCTTTGCCTGCAACTCAGCAGTTGTAGCAATGAAAGAAACTCTCTATTCTGTATTCTTCTCCTAAAAGAAATTGTGATAATGAGGCTTCACCAGCGACCATGTGTGCATTAATATTTGATCCATCTGAACACACTCAAATCACACCCAGAGCCTCAAAATATGATACACAGCATATGCAGTCAAGTAAAATATAATGGCACATGTAAGATGCTGAGTTTATGTATGTGTGTGCTGAGCTCCCACTCCTGCATCTCTTTGAGAAGTTACATCAAATCATCAGGGAGAGTATGTGTGTCTTGATATACTTGGCCTATATCCTCTTGTGATAGTCACATGGCTTCTCTCAGACAGCAGCCATTTGTTACTGTCCTTTTAATCATGCTAATGCAACCTCTCTCTCTCTCTCTCTCTCTCTCTCTCTCTCTCTCTCTCTCTCTCTCTCTCTCTCTCTCTCTCACCATCTCCTCTCTCTCTCTCACACATAATT
>VUQH01049765.1:23557-38340 GCA_015106775.1 Etroplus canarensis | reverse complement strand
TCTCTCTCTCTCTCTCTCTCTCTCTCTCTCTCTCTCTCTCCTGGGAGTTGAGCCCAGTGCATGTTAAGTGATATGGCTTCAAGTCTTACCGGCAGAGTTCTGGGTGCCACATAGTTCGCTGTGTAGGAGAGCTGTGTATCCAGGAAGAAAGGAGAGGGGCTCTTTTAGTAAATCCACCCACCCGTGTAAAAATGATCAATCTCATGAATTTTCCAATTGGGAGTCGTTGGCCGATCAGTGGAGACAGAGGCAGATAATGAGAGAAATGAGGAGCGGGGGGGGGGGTAGAGAGAAGGAAAGAGTGACTATAGGGATAATAACAAGGGAGTATTGAAAGTTATTAAAGGAAAAGACAAGTGTGAGAGAGCAGATTTGCTAAGACAAAAGAGCAGGTGAGCATTGATAGGCAGAGTTGCCGTGAAAAAAAATGGGAACATCAATGTCTGCTCAGTTGTGCAGAGGGAGGGATGGGGGTGAAGAGAGAAATGGGGCATGTTTTTTTTCCCTTTCACGCTTTGCGTCCCCTGTCTGAAAGCCAGCAGGCCGTTTTGGCGGCAGTGGAGCAAGGTACATGTTTTGGGTTCTACTTGTCAAGCGTGAGCAGGTCCCAGTGAGGTAGTGACAAGAGAGTGGATAGGGGAATGAGGTGGTGGGGTGGTGAAAAAGTGCCTGTCCCAAATTTAAGGCCTGGTATAGCCTAAGGGTGAATCCTACACTACTAGACAGTGTGGTATGTAAATGTCATAAGAATCAACAGAGCGAGAGGCTGTCTTTCTCTGTTCGTTTGACAGGACATGACAGGTCAGGGGGTTCATTTCTCAGCTGTGTTGGTGTCAACATGAGCACACAAAGTTTGACATTCCTGAGTAGGGTCGCACCTAAATGCAACTCAAGGAAATTCTGTAAAAGTCATACAGAACAGGAATTCTGAAATATTGGATGAAATGCAACTGAGAACACTCATTTGTCTGTCCCTAAAACACGTTTGGCTCCAACAGACTTTAAAATCTTCATCATTCTCATGATGTAAAACTTAACATGTCTTTTTTTTTCCTCAAGTCATGATGGTGTCAGTCTTACTGGTTAATCTGCTGGGGGTCCTTTTGAAAATAATCCCATTGTTCAGTAAAATGCCACCCTCAAGGATTCAAAATTCAGTCTACAAACCACAGTAATATAAAGGTGATGCCATCCACTTCTTTTATACAACTTATGACTGTAAGAGAATAACACTGTAAAGGTAAAAGTATGTTTGCTTATCGAATAACCCAGTTTTTGGCATAAAAGGAAGCTGCAATCAGCAGAAATTTCAAAAAAGCAAAGAAAAAAATAGAATTACACAGTAAACAATCCTGCTCCAAAAATATCCAGCTCCACTCTTTGATCTGACTCCTCCTACCAGATACTTTTAGGCATTTGTGCAAAATACATTATTGGCTGTAAGTGTCAGATCACTTGAATTACACAATGCTGAAAGGTTATTTTAGAATTTTTGTCTGGTGATAGTAAAAACATGTCACCTATCCCACAGAGTGTGACTGGAAACTGGCTGTAAATGTAGGCTATGGTTGTTTTGACCATAAATTATGTGTGAAAGAAGTAGCAATGAATAAAATATCAGCATGAGTGGATATGAACGTTGCACCTGCGCTTTTTGAAAAGAAAAAAACCCCTTTGTGATCACTTATCATGTGTTATCATGTGGAACGCCCTACCAGAAAAACAAATTTTGCTTAGGAAAAATAATTTACTGTGAAATTCACAATATACTAAATTTGTAAATGCAAAGGCACAGTGCCAGTGAAAAATCCCACCAAACCTTAAAGACAAGCCCTTAAATCATGAAAATGTTACAGAAAATGTATGGCCAGAACAGAGAGGCTCAGGAGGAGCCTCTATCCTCTGGCCATAAGATTTCTTAACCAGGACATTCCACCACAACTTTAATTGTTCACAATAATAGGACTGAACTCCGGTATCTTACCTCACCATCTCTCATATATATAGATAACTATACATTGTACTTGTATAACTGTGAATGTGGCAAATAAAGATTATCCATATTCTGTGTTTTTCTGTATTGGCTGCATAGGTTCAAATGCTAACAAACAGGCAAACATGTGGATAGGGTCTGTTGTGCATCCATCATCCATGTCCACTAACAATACTGTGATACTGTGAATAATGCTGACTTTATTCAGCTAGAGTCAGAATAAGTGTGCAGCATGTGTGACCTTAAAGAAGGGAAGTTTGGAGAATTGCAGCATAAGGAGAAGAAAGTGAATAATTCTTTAAAGTGTAGCCTGGGGCACATTAGCATACTGTGCTAGCTATGACGGCGACACGTGGCAGTTTTTTTTTTTTCGTCTTATTTTTTTCCACAGCGCTTTTAGCACACCCCGTTTGTCAGAGGGAGGCATCATCCTTTATCGGCACATTTCATGTTTCCCAGAGGACTCTGTGAAGCGGGTGATATTATTGAGGAGCGCTGAGCCTTATTAAATTCCCAAGCATATTACCACTCTCTCTCTCTCTCTCTCTCTCTCTTTCTCTCTACCACTCTCTCATACATTCTTGTATCTCTCACTCTTCCTCTACCAGTCACTGATTATGTTTCTCTCTCTTAATTTGGCTGCACACTCCACTGTAACTCAACAACCTCCCTCCTATTTCATTCTCAAGAGGAAACAAAGGAAGTAAATACGTATTATTACTTTTTTCCAAGACACTCATCAGGTATTAACACAGCATGCCCTTTTGTAGCTCCGGAGTCATATGACTCACTTGCTTCCTCATTGAATATGCTATAGTGTAGTCTCATCAGTTCTGTCCCAGTCTTAGGCAATTCTTTTCATCGCAGGACAAAGACAATGCCAATCTTTCATCCAGTGAACTGGATAGAAAGCAAATTCTCTACCAGCTTTGTAAGAATTAAGTTAGAAGTCATCAAAAGGTTTTTCTTTTTCGATCTAACTGTGAGCATATAAAGTGATAATTCTGAAGGTTTAATATTGTAGTACAACCACTACAACTGTAACTTCCTTCTTTCAAGCTTCCTCTATGATGACAGTTTTAATGGGGCCAAAATGCAGGCTAGTATCTGGTCTCAACACATGACAAGGGACTGTGCACTGTTAGGGTTATAATGAGGGTGAAGCGAACATACATCTTCATAGCTCCTGTACAGAGCTGAAACTTCCAGAACTCTTTATTTCCTCATATATTATTTGCTCAGGCCAAGAGAATGTGTGTGACTGTGCACTAGGCATATTTATCAAACAAGGCTTTTGCCATTTTTTACGATGCTGACACGGATGGTGATGCCTATGTCTACCTTGCTGCAAGGAAAAGCTATTTACATATGACCTTGCGTTCAGCAATTGGTGGAACAGGGATTCGCGGAGTTTTATTTTGCTAAAATGATGTGCTTTTACCTCGGATGTGACAGTAGAATATGAATATGAAAATACAAAAAGAGCAGTTGAGTCAGCACAGGTCGTGATATTCATGAGGATTAGACATAATGTGTTTACTAGCTTGGCTGCTGACAGTACTGTATGTTATGTCATTGGACTGTACATCATGTGTGGGCTCAAGTCTATTTCAATTTACACATGTGTAGCTCATTTCAAATACTGCTCTTATTTTGTTCAATACATAATTACCAACCTATCACCTAATATTAGCAAAGGTTCACAAATAATATGAAAGTAATAATTAAGCCTTACGTAGGAGCAACTCTTGTCTTTATGTGGTCTTGCATGTGTTATACAAGAGAGACAGTAAACAATGATGTAAAGAAATACTGAAGGTGTGCATCTAGAGAAAAGCAAGAAAACAGAAGCAAAGGTGCTATAAGAGTACCACTGCCAATGAGCCATGAAACAATACTTGGTCTGTGTCCCTCATGGAAAATCCATACTGATTTCATTCAGAGAGGCAGGGAGATATCCGCAAGCTTTAAGAATTTCATCATTATGTGAGAGGCTGTATGTGTTAGAAAGGGCTGTCGAGACTGCTTGATGCTATGAAAATTTGATGCAGAAAATATCCTGTTGGCGCTGCATTTTTAATGTAGACCACGCAGATGCAGGAATTATCTTCAGAATGCTCCCTCTGGCCCTCAGTAACACCTCATGCATAGCACCCAAACAATTCTGCACCTTCAGGACTGACTTGTCTGGATTGGCTTTGGGAATTTCAATCATTCTTATAGTCTTCGAGAAGTTCTGTTTGTCTCTTAAAACATTGTCTGTAATGAGTGACAGCTCACCGGAATCATCACAGAATCCACAAACACTCTATCACTCTATCACTGGTTGGGGTTTGGTGTGTATTTTTCTGTTCTCTGTTCAGTTGTTGGAAAATGAGTCTGGCCTCTGGGGCTTTATTGCCCTAATCTGCAGTCCAGACTGCACTTCTCCCACTGGTGATTGATATTTGGAGACATCGGTGGGACAAAAACAGTTTGACTTCTGACGCTCATGAAAGACCCATCAGCTCTGTCGTTGATCAATGCGAATAAATATTTCCCACAACCCAGAAGCATTAGAATCAAGGATGGGGAAAAAAAGACAGACAGAGGAAAGAGGAAAAATCAATTGGTGGAGAGCTTTGCTAAAAAGGGGGTGGGGAGGCATGGTGGTTGGGGAAAAGGGGTTGAAGAGGGGGGGGAAACAGGCCTGTCAGGCTGGGTGAATAATGAAGCATGTTTTCAGTGCTTCAAAGGCAAAAGAGAAAAGGCATACTGAAGTTATGTTATAGACTTGGTGTCACATAATGTCACTTTAATTGAGTATCATATGAGCCAAAAATAAAGTACAGAATGCTGAGGTGAACATGATGCTTTTGAACTCTCCAGCATTAATTTACAATTCCCAAGTGTCTCTTTACGGTTCAATCAGTAATATTTGCACAAAGTATCAACAGGAGTTCTTAGTAATTGCTCATCAGTGTCAGGTTAGTACTCTGTTACAACTTTTGGACTGCTAAGGAAGAGCTTTCAGATTGTGTGAGGGTAACCCTGTGTATTCACTAAAGTGATTCCCACCCTTACTGCTGACAAAATGTCCACTGAACGAGCCTCTCAACTTTGCAACAATTGGAAGAGTTACATTAGACTCTTTGTGAAACACAGTTGGACACCCTTTTAAAACTAAAAGCCCTATAAAAAGCTGGTTATGATATCAGTATTAGCAAAAAGCTAATGGTTGTTATTGATAAAGCCAAGTCAGTGTAAACTTACAATTGCATCAAAATTGCATTTAACATCCACTCATATTCTTATTTCACTTAAAACTTAGTTTCCTTAAAAATGTGGAATGCAAAGTCTACATTACTGCAGTTACTCCAGCTTTCAAAAGGTACTAGTTGTATTTGATCAAAATGCAAGAAAACACCTTCACCCTTGTATTTTCCCAAGGGACTGCCACAGCAAATGAAATTGCATAAGTAACTTTGCAGTGATTTTATGCTGGATGCCTTTCCTAATGCAAACCTCCCTTGGTGGGAGGGACTTGTGTCTCTACTTGGACTCAAAGCGGGAACCTTTTGCTTGCAAGGCCAATGTGTAAACCACTACACTAAGAATTTTTAAGATATTAAGGCTTAACACAACATGTAGTGACACTATATTATTTGAAAGTAGCCATACTGATTAGCCAATAAAACATTCAACCCAACTTATAGCAGTCTCCATCATACTGCCAAATATCTCTTACCTATTGGACACTGGACCTTGAGGGGTGTGCTGATGGCACCAGTGAATAATTTAGGTCCTTTGAGATCCAAGGTGGATTGGACTGGTTCTGTTGAATCAGAATTGCTTGGGTTTTGGAACTGGCAAGTTTGGAGCCCAGGTCAACACCTTGCTCTCTTAATGTATTCTTTGCATGTTTATGTATGAGAATTTTTTGTGCCACGTTGTTCTAGAGAGAGTGAACTAGGTGAGTGTGTTTGGTCTTTAATAACATTAAGGTATGTGACATGTAAATGCCATAAAACAACATTTATTAGGAGAACACTACATTGTAATACTATGATTTATGTTATTTGTATGAAATGTGGCAGCTATAGAAACAGATTAGAAACCAAGATGTTTAAATACCTTAAATGTGTTACCATTTACTGCATTCAGCTGAAAACTAACTTCCAGCATTCCTATCCCACATCCAACAAATTTCAGTCAACATAAGAGAAGCAAAGTATACATATTCACTAGTGGCTGCCGACCTGTCCAGACTTCTTCCACCTACAAAATTAATCTCTTTCTCCCTCAGTCACGCTCGTTTTTTTGATAGGGGATCCATTTGGTTTAAATTGACTCATTTTTTCCGTGGGAATCGGAGCAGAGAATCTGAAGTGGGAGAAACCGGCAAGGCTACTGCTGCTTTGATCCCTCTGACAGACAGCGTGAAAAGTGCATTTCATAAAGGATGTTCGCCTGTGATGAGCCCGCCAGAGTGACAAATTGGGCCCCCGGTGCTTTAAATAATACACTGTGTATGGCTCCAGCTGTGGCACTGTATTTCTATATTGCTAAACTGTCCAGTTAAAAAGGGTGTGAATAGCGAGTTGAAAGCAAGGCATCGTTAGTGACTTGAATCCAGTGCACGTTTCAAGTCCAATTGTGAGCCTTTTCTGCTTCAGTGTCAAGCATGCAAATGTTAATGTGAGTCCACTTGTATTCAAATCTACAGTTGGAGATTCAATGATGAAAAATGACTTTTGAATGATGCCTGAGAAAAGCCTTGTTATGTCCCTGTGGCATTTCTTGCTCAAAAGAAAAAAAATGTGATGATGAAAAGTTTAAAATGTGGTGTGCCACTGTTACTGACGCCCCCTTGGCTGGTGAAGCAAAGCAAGGAGCAGAAATGTCCAGATGGACTTTCTACTTATACAATACTGATTCGACTTATTCCTCCTTCCTTCTTCCTTCTTGTGAATAATTTGACCCAACATGCAAAACCTCCAGGGAGAGACATGACTCGTGCACCTACAGCTTGCATGTGACACATTTATTTATATAAACGCATAAAGAAGGTTTCATCTTTATAGTATTGAAGTAATGTATGTTACTTTTTTTAATAAAAGAATAAGGTTACAAAAAATAGATCATAGAGACATATGCTCTAATGATCAGTGAGAACACTAGGATGACAGCTGTCATTATGTCTCATTCATCAAAACATTCATCTTTGTCAGCCTCTTACATCTCACAAATATTCACATGCAGTAGATCGCTCCACCAGTTCCACCACCCCTTCTCCTCTCCCTTATGCAGTCCATAATGGAGGAATCCTCAGTGAAACTCTGGAGGTGGCATGATCCACAGTTGAGTCTCAAGTCAAAAGCTAGAGTGAATAGGGAAGGTGACAGCATGGTGCCTCACTGAAGAAGCAAATCCAATATATTGCTCCAGAGAGGAACAAACTGTGGCCTATCTAAGAGATAGTCTATAATCCAGGACACCTTGGTGTTATCAGGCTGTATCGCTCTGAGCTTCTGCCTGAGCAAGAGTGGATGGAGAGTGTTTAAGGCACTTGAGAAATCAAAGATCTCTATTCCTACTGAGCTCTTTTGTTAGAAAAATTTTCCCACTACACGGTTTATCTGGATATGTGTTGGATATAACACTACTAGAATGCAAATCTAGCTCATTAAGACCCTTTCACCAGATATCTCCTATAATGTAGGATGAGGCCTTAATGCTGTCACTGGAGTCTCTGCTTTCATTCTTGAACACTGAAGCACTGCGGGAGGTTTTACACAGCAGAGGCACCCTGGTCAGACTCAAGGATACATTAAAGAGGTGCTGGAGAACCTATTTGCTGACTGGCACATCCTTTTAGCACTTTCATCAGGGGTTGCACTGTGCACAGCCATTTGATGCAGTTTGTTTTTTAACCTTCCCAGTAGGTGTTCTGTCTGTTCTGAGGAGAAAATTGTCCAAAATCTGTCTGATCCGTTGTTTGGTTTTCCAGGTCATTAAAGTGCAAGGCTGTGCTTTGTAGTGTTGGTACATTCCACATGTCTTAATAATCAAAAATGAGAGAAAGGAAAAAATAGTCAAAACTACAAACAACCTAAGATTTTTGTCAAAGATGGGATCTTAGGAGGCACTGCAACAGGTTTCCCATCCAGTCAATTTCAATCAAGTTCCAGTCATTATTGGAAATTAAATTTTGAATCTGTCATTGTTTTAGTATGCATCATAGTGTTCGACCCATTCAAAATTAAACACAATAAAAGGCACAACTTCCAAAAGAAAAGAAATGAAAAGAAAAGGCGCAACTTTTAATTTTACTAAATCAGCAGAACTTTGTTGGCTCTGTTTTCCCTCTGAGTTTTTAGGCAGAACACAGGAGTCCGTCATGTTTTCAGGACCTGCTGAAACACAGAGAACAAATCCCTCTGGGAAACACAGGCCCCAGATAATTTGCCTTTCCTGCCCCGGAGTGGAGCTCACTTTGCCTGTTTATGAGCCTACATGGTGAAAAACCGAAAGCCTGTCCCTTTAGGTCAGCATAATTACCCCCTCTACATTTCCACCACTAGCTTTCCATTAAGGTGGTGACTCACCATGCCCAGCTCACTCTGGCCTAGAATTTGCTAGCAGCTGAGAGCTAATTGCCACACTCAGGAAGACAAGAATGGTAGATGGTAGGTGTTATTTGGCTGACTCACAATCTAACTAGCTTGCCCGCCACTGCTAACTACTTATTACAAGTGGAGCTTTTGTTTTAGATGTTTGGTGAGGATATTGCATTGGCAGGATGTTTTTGTGTGTTTTGTTATTCAAAAAGGTTTGCTGGGTCATTTATTTTGAAATACATATTATGCAATGCATAAATACAATTTGAGATATGTGGGTTAGACTAAATCTTTCGAGTAAACAGGATAAATAATGAAATTCTGATGCAAATTTGCTGCTAACATGCAAGCGTCTTTTCCAAGTGGTATAATATTGTACTTTCTCTTAAAGATTGTACTGCTTACAGCTGAATGTGTGCTGAAGATGAAATATGTCCTGTGCAGTTACTATTAATTTTACTCATATCAGATACAATCCTCTAAACTCCAAGTCCTTTCATATTTTTGTTCAAGTAAACCCATCTTCTGAACAGCAAGCCCCTCTTACAAGCCCCTTTCTCCATGTAGACCTACAGTATGTCCATAAAATAGCTACGTCTATGACTTAGATGTTTTCTTTTATTAGCACAGTCAGTGTGAAAAGCACAAATCATAGTTTTTTCTTTTTTTTAATTTCAGGGAGGATTTAATTGAAATTGTATTTTGACAAATAACCATTTAATGGTGTAAAACAAGCTATTGTGTGAGTGTGCCTGGGAGTGTGCGATAAGAGTAACAGTGGAGGAGAAGCAATGACACTTCTTTCTCTAAAGACTGGAGAAAGAGAGAGGGGAGATTGTGTGTATATGTGAGCAGAAGAATTTAAAGGAATAGTAAACAATGAAAAAACACACACCTTTATAAGCTGATTAACCCCTTCCCTACAATCTCACAGTAGTTTAGCAAGCCCTGCCATTTTCTACGCACTCACCACCCATTAATGTATATTTTGTGTTTTTCTTATCATCTATAATGTGTGCTTGTCTGTTGCAGAGTATCAGTGTACTAAAATGCTTTACACACACTGCATTGTTAAGTTTGGTATGGCGCAATACCAGCCGCGTCTACGTGGACTGCCATATTGTTTTATCGGTTGCTAGCAGCGTCGCATGCGTGCACCACAGCAGAGCAGCTAATTCTAATCCTTACGGGGCTCCCAGAGTATTCTGCATAAGCTCAAAGCACCATGCTGAAGAAAACACACACAGGGGGTGGGGCAAGACAGTACTATATTTTTTACTGTAATTGGGTGTCAAGCACAACTGAATTACATATATGAAGATAGCTTGTAAAGGTGATTATAAGGGTTACGACAAAACGATAATATGAAAGTCTAATGAGAAAATCTCCTTGATTTAAGATTCTGTGGTTTGTTGGACATGGCTAGGAAACATTTTTGAATTGTTTCAGTAGTAGTGTTTGTGTGTGTGTGTGTACGTGTGAGTGTGGCAGAAAGCCAGCATCATCAGTCTTATTAGAAGCGTGGATGAGTCACTTTCCACCTCTCCTCACCACATCATCTTGCTGTTGTTCCCCTCATAGACAGTTGGTTTAGAAGTGCACTAATGACACAGGTTGTTGTGTCTACGTTTATGGATGTGGGTTTTACCTGAGAAAGAGAGAGAGAGAGAGAGAGAGGGAATATGCTTCCAGCAAATATGGCAACCACCTGCTGTACAAGAGACTTTGCCTATGCTTGTATTTGCACTTGCAAAGGCTATGCTTGCAAGATGAATGAGGGAGCTTGACATGCAGGGACACATTATTTATGGGGGTCTTTGGCTTTGAGTGCTGAGTGTTCAAATGGGCAGAGAGAGGTAGAGACCCACAGAGAGGGGACATGTGCAGAGGGAAGTGGAGAGTGCAAGCCGCATTTGATAATTGGCTGAGAGATCGTCACCAGAATGAAATTATGCTAGTTAATCTCTCCTCAATTAATTACCTCAGGAGCAAGCCGCAGTACATTCATTATTCTAGAAAGAATATTGACCCTGCTGAAAGAGAAATGCAGCCATATCATACTCATAATGCCTACTTGCAGTGCTATTGTAATGCTTGTTAGCATAAAGACTGCAGGCAGCTGCTAAAAAAATAAAACATGAAATGAAAGTAATGACATATTCTACCTGCATATACAGTGACCTAGAAAAGTTCTCCTATACATTCTAGGTGGCCTGACGTGTATTTTTGTATGTTTGCTTGTTTACCTACGTCTTTGTTCACAATAGAGGCTATGTATCTAGGAAAGTGAGGAAAAAGGAGATTGTAGCTCATTAAAAACTCGATCAGAGCTCCATGTGTTTTCCCTCACTCACTCTCCCTCTTACTGTCAGAGCCTGTCTTGCACCTCTTGAGACATGGTGGGGGCTCCAGAATATTCCTTTAGTTGACCTTGCCAGGTAGTAAATACTTCAAGAAGCTCAGGAGGCAGAGAATAGATCACCTGGTGCCACAATAAACAGCATTCCTCCAGCTGGCCTATAAGCAGCTCTGCTAAAGCAGAAAGGTTACTGCGACATGGAAAGATGTCGGTTATGAAAAAAGGGCAAATGTGGGTCAAGTAGGCTCATAAGGAGAGCCTGATTTGCATAAAAGTACTAATAATACTAATAGTAATTTCTAGAATAGTAATTACAGGATGGAAAATTTGTTATTTTATGCTGCTTCGATCCAAAGAGCCTCCTGCTTACATGATTTTAACTGGGGGTGAGATGTCACTGAAAAAATATCCACTGCTGTTAATGCCATCAATTAATGCTGTTGCTAGCGGTGCACACCATGTCTTGGGTTCTCAAAGGTCATTACTCCCCAGGACTTCCCTTTTTGTTCTCATTTTCTCCTGCACCACTGCTTATCTTCCATCCCTTCCTAATTGTCTGGCAAACATCTCAGCAAGAGAAAGACAAATATCGCTTTTTCCTGTGGATATTGTTCTGTCTGAAGTCGCCGTCACCGCGTTAATAATTTAGTACCTATTCTTTTTCTTGCTGCTCCTTTCTCTCAGGAACATTTCCTCCCTCACCTTATTTTCTCCTCTTAGCCTGTGCGCCCCCTCTCTTATTCTTTTTCTCTCCATTTCCTTCCTTTTATTCCCCTAAGCCACCTTTAGTTGTGTCTGTGTGCATATCTTCAGCAGAGCTGTCTGCCTGTCCGTCTTTGATGCTGAGGACCTCTCAGCTTTGAGGCAATGCCACAGGGGCCCTGCAAAGTAAGACCGGCAAACACAGGGAGACTTGCTCTTCACCATAATTAGCCGGCAAGTTTTCAGCTAATTAAATGGGACCCTATTAGAGGTGCGAATGAGTAGAAAGAGAGAAACAAGAAAGATGAATGCTGAGCAATTGTAGAGAGAATCCTAGTTCTCTTTGGTGTTGTTTTTGGCCTGAGCTATATCTCTAACTTGGGCTCTTTTTGTTCCAGTAATTGCCGCCTTGTATCTTTTTTCTTTTGTCACACTTGCTTATTTTTCTCACAACAACCTGAGTATTTCCATCACGTCCCCTCCTCCAGCCACATGGAGTAATCTGTATGACACCCAGTAATGTACACTGTTGCTGTACACTGTGATTGCGGCACAATTCAAAATAGATATGTTGATACTGAGAAGCCTTTTATAAAGGGTACAGGGCAATCACAAGCCCACATCCAAGCTAGACTCACTGTTCACACACAGACCTTTTTTATTCCGCTGTTCCCAAGCACTGACAATTTTTTTTTTCTTGTCTTAATCGAGAAATTGAAATCATGCTGATGGGTGTAAATGGCATTTGGAGGTTAAAGGCTTTTTTTGCCTTCTTAATAAGGGGAATGAGATAGAAGCATATTGGATTGAGTTAGAGAAGAGGTAAGTGGCGCCTTCCATCTGGCTGCACACAGGATCTCATTGTTGGAGGGATAATTTAAACAGGCTAAATTGAGGTCTGGAGTGAAAAGTTAATGTGCACATGCTAGCGTGCACATGGAGTGACATACCAGGATTTATTTAAAGTACAGTACATATTCAGTTCTGTTCTTCTGGCCTTTCATCTTCTCCTCCTATATCCCCCTCCTGTCTTTGCTAATGTCCTCAATTCTTTCTCATCTCCTGTCTCCCCTACTCTCCTCTCCTCTGAACTGCTCTCTTTGGCAGTGTGTTTGGCCTGTGACGGCCCAGAGGCAGCCATGCTGTCTTCTCCACTCAGTCTGCTGTTTCCCTTCTCCCATGCCCTGACCCTGCTATACTCAGTACACACGCTCTCCCTCCCTCCATCTTGCGCGCCTTTATTCTCTTTCTGTCTGTCCCTCGCTCTCTACATCATTCCTGTCTTCATCGTCTCCCTCATGCCCTTCTCCTCCTTTTCTACTCTGACCCCTATCTGCTATCCAGCCAAGTGCAATGTCTGTCAAAGACACAGAGTAGACATACATACAAAAAATACATGCAGGCACATCATCTCTGTTAGAGTTCCTCTTCACTCTCAGTTTTTTCTTTTCTTTTTTTCTTTTAAATCCACCATTTCCTCCATTGCTTGCTCGGCTTTTTGGGTTGAATCCGCTGCTGGAGTTACAGAGTCTCAGAAAGTGTCACAGTGGTTCAAAAATAAGAGTGTAGATCAAATGCAGACTGGCACATGAATTTGCTGACATGCTATAGTGATAACACACTGTACAGTATGATGACACAAACAAACACAATAAACTGTAATCTGTAAAACGTGTGCAAATGCCCAGAAGCGGTAACAGTCTAACTCTCCATATTTTACTACCACTGCAACATCTTAGCAAGTACTAAAGACACCGCATCAAATTGCTACTGTACCCAAGCAGTGGAAGTTCTTTTAAATACTCAAAGTGTAAGCTAGTCAGCTGATAGGATGGCTGACTGAAGCCCGCTAAGAAAAGCCACAGCTCAACGAGTGCAGCCACTGGCCCAATTTCAGCCTGTTTTCTTGCCCGACTGAAAAAGTCTTCTTTTCATACTCCTTAAAATCTATGCACTTTATAAGGCACTGACATCTCAGAGCACTGCTGTACAGTGGCATCTCAGTGGGTAGTTATCATGACTTTTGTCCTGTTCGTACTCTTATGCCAATCCCTGTTTCATCATTGCCATGCCTCTGTCCATCTTTCAGAAGCCTCTTTTGAGTAAATGTAAAAGAGGCCTAATACCGTGCATTGTAGGCCATTATTAGCTGACACGCCTGCACTTGGCTGAAAGCTCTACCCTTCCAATGATGGAGAGAACAGGCACTATGCCACTGTTTTCTAGCTCTGGATCCCCAAATAAAAAGGCCTAAGCCCTTGGGACGTAACCTAGGATGGAAAGCCCTCCTTGTTTGGCTCTCAGTGTCGCAGCAAAGCTTTTTAACATGGCAGATTTGACCCAGTTGTATTGTATTATATTGTGGTCCGCAGCGTGGGCTCGCGGGATGTTTGCGAACACATAACAAAAGTCTGCGACTCTCCCTTGTGTGCTCAAGGGCTCTTCTTTGAAGATATTTTATTCATCCTGATTTCTAAATTGGGTCTTGAAAGGGCCCATGGATATGTATAGAAGCAACACTACATGCACTCTCCAATGAAACAAACTGTTCAGATTTACATCCTTAGATTTAAAGTGAGTTGAGTTGAGAGTGAGTGAATGGGTTTATAAATGGAAAACTGGAAGATAATGGGTTTTTTTCTAATTTTACTAAAATAAACAATCTGATGTTAGACAATAAATTTAATTTAGCATTCCCTTAGCCAGCAGGTGAGTGTAATACTCAGGGCTGAAACTGGCTCCAGCATACATGTTTGTCCAAAGCTAAAGGACAGATGGATTTAAGTGGTTTTATATTGATGTCCCAACCTCAGAGGGAGGTGACACACTTGAGGAGAGAAAGGGAGAAGAAAAAAGTATTTTTGCTTTAGTATAGCAGCCCAGTTCATTAGCTCAGTCGGAAATGTTTTCATTTTTAGCGGGCCTGCCGACTCAATGGACCGCAACTACAAAATCAGCCTCCTTTCAGTGTGCACAACACACAGAGTGCCAGCTAACTACCTCAGCATCTCACTGTGCAGGGCAGCAGAGATGTGTTGCTGAAGGTTGGCTGCTTACCCATGAGAGCTGGAGGACGCAAGAGGTCCTCCCTGCTGTTTTTTTTTTTTTTTTTTTTTTTTTCCAGTAAGCC
>VUQH01049765.1:5307-23537 GCA_015106775.1 Etroplus canarensis | reverse complement strand
CGCCTGAATGTGACTGGGGTGAGGAGCCAATTGGATGAGCATTCAGGGGCAGGCCACGAAGGGCCTCCAGAGAGCTGCTGTGCATTGTGGGTAGCCTGATGGCTCAATCCTACTTGTAAATGAGCTAGACAATCAGTACCTGGTATTTGCTTGTCTCCTTGATAGTTGTGGTTGAGGCAGAGAAAAGGAGGAAAAAGCATGCTGTGATCCAAAGCCACAGTTGTCATTCTCATCACATCAGCTACCATGACTGTGATACAGTTGCATCTATGTATTTTGCTGTATTTTCACTCCATTCTTCTAATTTGTTTAGCTGTTTACAGTTCATTCAGTACAAATACTTGTATGTTGTACTCTCAGCTCAGATTATATATATAAAGGTATATTTGTTTTTTAATTGAGCAGAAGTTACTCCCTGAGGCATTCTCTATATATGGACTAGTATTATATAGTTGATGATGGTATGAAAACAGATTGCAACTGTTTATTTTAACAGAGAAGTTTCCAACAGTGTAGGAATGGCACTCTTGAAGTAAGATCAAATGTTTTGCTGGAAGGCAAATTTCATAGTGAAACAAGTGATTCATTTGTTGAGTGAAAACTAAATCAGCAGGACTTTAGAAGACCCTCATTCTGTGTTATCTGTCTCCTCTTTCTTTGCTGTCCTTGTCTCGGCTGCATTCTGTCCCCAGTCATGTGTCTGCTCTGCATAAAAACTTTTTTGTGCTGTTGTCAGCGTGTCTTTTAGTTACAGTTTGAAGGCTGCTCAAGGTTTCTCAGGACATCTAATCTATATTCAATAAGTGACATGAAGACATAAAGAATGATTTCTATTCTATTTTTTTCTTTTACAGGAGAAAAAGAGCATTAAAAGTAAGCCATGGTCCAAACTTTTTTGTTGTTTTTACTATAGATAAAGGCATGCTTGGCTTGGTTTGCACTCACCCTCGCTTTTGCTTGATTTTGGTTTTCCATATTCTCCATCAGGTCATGAATAAATTACATTTAACATAGCATCTCTATAACACTGGCACTTGTATTAACTTTGACACTGTGTAATGTTTAAGCATTTTGGCTGTGAAGCAGACTCCTCTTTTTCTTCCCTCCTTACAGTTTTGGTCTTATATTGAACCAATTCATTCGCTTTGGTTTGTTTTTGGGTTAAATTTATTTCACATAGTGCACTGTCTGACAGTAGTTATTGACAGAAGGGTATCTGTCTAACCTGTTGTACTCATTTAGCACTGTAAGAACTTAATTTGCTTTCTACAATAATACAGTACACGTAGTTAATCTGGGGCCAGCACGCTGCTAGGCAATTGGTTAAGACTCCTATTACCGAATTTAAGAGGATATCAGAGCGCTTGAGCCACGCAAAGCTATTAAGCTACTTAGATCAGAATGTGATTGCCGTCTGCCAATCACCAAAATAAGAAAACAGGAAACATGGTGTTGTTGTTGCTCTCTTCTCACAAACATCCTCACCCCCATGGTTCTTAGACACACATACACACACGCAGAGCAAACCTAATTGTGCAGCTTAAATACAAAAGTACAAACTGACCTCTTCCCTTCGCTCTTCATCGCTGGTCCCCTCCCTTCCCCTCCCCTTTCAGCACAAATGCGTTTTGAAGCATGACATTATTTCAACTCTGATTCACGCCACTGTTTTTTAGTTTGGGGCTGTTGCCATAGCCAGTGGAGTGTTCTTTGATTTTTGTTACGTTTTCTGTCATGTGGTATGGGTCCTGCATGAAAGTAAGACCAACTTTATCTGTAAAAGCTTTATTAGATTCACTAGTGATAAAAATTGGAACTTATATTAGCTGTCGAAATGGGTGCCTGGTAACCATTGTGACCAGTTTTTATTGTTTTCTACCTTCTCCATTAACATTATGATGCGGTGATGATCTCTTTAGGGAAAAATTACAGATTCACGCATCGAATGAAGGGATTCATAATAGCCAAATCACGTGACACATACCACAACAAACACTTAGTGGTAGGAAAGTCTATAATTGGCATCATTAGTATATCATTAAATATCCCTCTTTAGTGAAAAAAAACAGTATAATTTACTTTTGTTTCTCTCTTTTTCTCTTCTTCTAGACTCCCGGCCCTTGCCTGACGTAGCCATGACTGGCAAGTGCACCCGGGAATGTGATGAGTATGGCCATTCGGACTCCTGCTGGATGCCTGTGCGCACGTCGCCTGAGCGACGGCCATCAAAGTCAACCACCACCTCCCAACAACCAAAGCTTTCCACTTTCATGAGCGGCAATGGCAGTGGCAGCAGCAGCACCGAGCAGCCCGGCAGCCAAGAGACCCTCGCCATGGCCGCCATGGCCAACGGAGACCCCACCGCTGCTCACATGATGGGTGACCGTAATCGCAACCTGCTCAACAAGAAGATGGCCTCCTCCTCCTCCTCCTATGAGGCCTTTGGCTCGCCTTCCTATGGCTCACCAGGAGCCGGAGAGGAGGTACTGGGCCACCCCACTGAGGAGATTCCCCTTGCACCTACAGGGGAGTACAAGCCCACATCCTGTGGCACTCTGACACGACGGGAGGTGTACCTGTGAGCTGGAAGGATTAGATGCCCTTCATGTGTCACAACATGTGACATTCGAATACAACATTAAGCATAGTTGCTTACCCACCACCGTTACAGCTCTAAAAGCTTTTAGCCACTCTTGTTCTGTACAAGGTAGGACTAAACTTTCTCCAAAGACTTTTACAACAGCTCCTTAATGAAAAATCAATGTGGATATATAAACATAGTCACCGTTTTTAAAGTGCCCATTCCGGCCGTGACCTGGATGAAAGGAGGAGGAGGAAGAACTGTTGAGGGCACTGATTGAACTTTCTGTGAGGCTATTCTACTGGCGAGTTGGGCTCTTAGGACACAATCTGCTGCCTGACAGTCAATCTGTACAGTAATCAACTAATTTTACATATACACTACATGCATGCATTAACCCCTGTTCCCATTAAGGGACCCATTACCTGAAGATGACATTATACAATGGAGAACATTTCATTTTCTGTTTATGTTTTTTCTAGAAACAAAGTTGTACATGTAGACTATTTTGACTTTAAAGTGTGTCTGGATATGCCTTTTTTATGTCAGAACAGTGTCTGGACATGGTGTTCTGTGGCTGAAGTAATATATTGGACAAAATGGTCTCATGGTGTCATACTGACCATGGATTCTGTCATCTTTACTGTTTGTGATAAACATTGCAGACCAAAAGTCAACTGCTTTCAAATCTTACAAGGAAGGGAAAGACTAAGCTTTAAATACTCAGTCCTCTCTTGATATGGACAGTCTTGGATGGAAATAAGAGCCAGTGGAGTTTGCTGCAACAACACCTTGGTTAGACTACAACCCTACTGGTAGACTATGGCGAACTTATGATGACTGACTCTAACCTACCAGTGTGCACGCTCTTTACAGGTGTTATTCATTGTACATAAACATCAAATCATAGCAACAGTGCTAACCGCTCTCATTTCCTTTTGTCTCGCTACCTTTCCTCAGTCTCTTGTTCTTTGTCTTTGATTGGTGAGATTGAGACCAAAACCTTCCAAATCAATGCAAGATCTTACGGCCATCATCTATAATTGCATTGGCTTGAACAGCATGTGTGTCCACAGTTGTACATTTCGGATCACCTTATTGGGATGCTAGTATTTATACCAGGTTGTGATACTTAACCCTGTTTTTCTCAAACACACATGCAGACACAGATGCAGAAAAGCAAGATTCATTTAACTGAGGCCAGTGGCACTGCTATACTGACTCACTGAAAATCCTGGGTAAGCACAGTGTGTGGCATGAGATTAAAATTGTCAAGGTTCAATTGAAACTGTGTGTGTGTATGGGCCAGATATGCAGTATATGGTGTGTTTGTATAGGCCACTGTAGATGTACACCAATAATAGGCTTAGGAAGGCATAAACATGGCCAAGTTGGTCCTAAAACAGCTGCAAGTACAGCTTTTTAAACTGTTATTTCTTTTTATTGTTGTTGTTGTGTGATAGGACTGAGCAATAAAAATCATAATGCATATGTGACCAACAAGCATCAACTTCTTTGTCTCTTCTTCTCAAGCCTTCAAAGTGACATTAACCCATACATGGTTGTCCATGACTCTTTATAGCATTCGTAGATGTTGCTTTCCTTAGTACATGGCGCTGGCTCTTTGAGCATGAATGTAAGAATCAGCTCAATGGAGAACAATCAAAAAGCAACGTCTGAATGAACAGATTTCAGAAAGTCTTTGGATTACATCCTGAAAAACCTGGTGTCACATTCAAACCAAAGCTTCACAATTTGGGTGAAGCATTCCCTTTTTAAAAAATAAAAATACATTAAAAAAAGAACATTCCGGGAGACCTTTGCTTTAAGTATTCAATACGTGAAAAATTTTCGTAATGAAGGTTTGAGCTTGAATGATAAGAATGTGATGTCTCAAAAAAAATGTCCATTACATCCTCAAAGCAGATGCTTTACAACCACTTACAGACACATAATAATGTTGAGATGTTGTGCCTCCCTGTCTCCAGTGTTTTGTTTTTTGTTTGTTTTTCTTTTTATTTGATTTTTTTTATTTATTGATTTTTTTGCAGCTACAGAGGTGCAGAATCTCATGACTGTAATAAAGCAAAAGATGCAATGGAACTTTTTGTATGTTAGCAAAACCCCTTTGGTTTGACCGGAACTGCTTTTTCCTGCATTCTGGCAATCTATAGTCTGTAAGTACTACTTGTTGTTTGAAAGAAAGTGCTCCTATACTTATCAACTGTATACATAAATAATTACTTTCTACTGCACGTTTAATGGGAACTTACTTCACTTACTGAGAAGGAAGAAGAAAAAAACTGTAAAACAAAATGTATAAAAAATGCTATCCCTGTAAACATAGAAATCCATTTTTTTGCTTGCTTTTGTTATACCTAAAAACATTAGCCATATAGTACAACTTAGTACATCCATTTGGACTACACTGTTGATTTTTTCATGCAATTTGTCATGCTTAATTTCATCTTTGTATCTCATATGAGAACACAACCCCAAATCTTTGATATCTTTTATATCATCTGTATATCACAAGGTTTTTTTTTTTTAAATTCTCATCTTGTATTTTACTTTTTAAACCAATACAGTGATTTGTCACACAATAACAGTCAAAACCGTGGAAATGATCATGACAATATACTACGTGTTTTTTTCTTTATCTGGTGCCACTTTGTATATTTAGAGTGCTTCTGAAAAAAGAGAAAAAAAAACTTTAAAAAAAAAAACAAGAGTGAATGCAAATATGCAATTGTGCCTTTTTATACCAATCGGTATGATGAAATGTTGGTTTGGAATGGTGCATAAACAATTAAGTTGACATGCTCACAAAAATAGATGGGGTGGCATTTAAGGACTGAAAAACATTTGCATATCTTAGATGAAATCCCATGATGTCAAAGGCTTGTTGAAGGACGACCAGTCAAATGTCAGTGAGCCTGTAGGTCTAATAGTCAAATGGCTGTTGTTCTTTGGGTTCAATTATCTTGTTGAAATATCCATTCCTAGCTTAGTGCATTACCGAATGAGTGCAGGTACATTCAAAAGTTGCTTGTTGGTAGAAATAATAACGATATAATGGATTTTTTTTGTCGTGTTCCACTCATGTACGTGTGTGACATCAGAGGTCAAGTAACCTTCTTTGTGCATGAAACAAGCTCTAGGACTGATTTTAGAAGCTTAGCGAGATAGAGAGCAGGTAAAAAGAAAAAAAATGCTTGGAGACATTTGACTGCTCAGAGTTGAGGGAGCCTAGAGATAAAAATGCTAATGTGACGGTTTACTAGGAGGAGTGGAAATGGGGGAAAAGCTGCAAGGTAGAGTGGCTGACAGAACACACACCTCAGGATGTGCCATGCAACACAGCACTCATAGATACAGATTTACAATATATGCATATCAGTAGATGATGAAACCCTGTCTTACAAATAAGCACCGTGCAGGGTTTGCTGTGATGTTGCAAGGTGATGCCTTGAGTTTTGAGATCAGATCAAATGAAAACAGAGACACTGAAAAAACAGGGAGAAGTGAAAGAAAAAGCGCAGTCTAAACTCCATCATTTCTGAGTGATGACAGACTCTGTATTAACTTCTCTTTGGGTTCAGAAATCTCAACAATAGTAGGTGATATTAAGGTGGCATTGTCTGTTTAGCATTTGACAGAAAACACAAGTTATGTAACACCTACCATTAATCGTGCATATCTTGTTGCTACCTGAGGTATGTGTTCAGTCTATGCTCTCATCTATACGTATAGCATTCACAGTGTGTAATGAGATTTGTAATATTAACCATTACTATTTGTCCTGCGACTTGGATGTTGATATAGAAATTGAGGAACAAATTTATCATCGTTTAATATGAGTCACTATGCACGCAGCTTAGCTGAACATGGCAAAGTGTATTGAACGCAAGTCCACTTCTATTTATGAGATATTTTACATAATTTAATTTGCTTTTGTACAGGTTTGTGTAAATAAATTGCTTGTCATTTTTGTCTCTGCAGAAATTAAAATATAACATGGTAAAACAACAACTGTCTTTCCAATCTTTTTGGTGCCAATTTCATAAAATAAACTCCATGATTTAAAAAAAGAACAAAACCTTTCTTAACTCTTTTAGTCCAGTAGTGTCACCGACAATGCTAATTAAAAGTTGAGAAGGGATATTTTCCTTCGATATATGGTACATCATGGTAGTTACATAGGTTGTGTGAATGGTCAAAGAATTACAGTAATTTTAATTATTCATGTCAGTTAGCATAACTGGCACCAAAGCCTCACTAAAGGGGTTAATTTAATTGCTCTCAGAGCAGCTCTGTTACGCGATGATGTTCTGTTTAACAAGGTATTTTTTTAATTGGCAGGAAGGACTACACTTGTCTTGCTGAACTCCAACATTAAGTGGATAGTTTTATATATATATATATATATACATACACATATTGCATTAATCTCATGATTGTAACCAAACTATCAAGTCAAGTCTCCCGCATGCATTAATATAAAAATATTAATAAAATATCTTAACTTTCATCAACTGATTTTTAATGGCAGGTACACAAACATCCTCCTTGAAAAGGTAGAGGCTAATGGGCTAGCAAACAGTTGCCGATCTACAAATAGCAGAGAAAGAACAGAATTCAGTGGGAGTTTCTTTATACCTATTAAATGTCTTATAGTCACTCAATTTTCAGTGTCACTTTGGTGCCCACTACTTGCTTTACAATTCATTTAAATATTAGATTTTGTCTAAAGGTATTTTTTGGGTAGGAGGTATACATAGGATTTATCAAGGTTTTTTTGGCAGCTGCTAGCTGTGACTGAAAAAACAAGGACCGGAATTTGCTGACTTATTATCCAAAACATGAATGCCATTTAAATCCCCACAGAGCCAAGGAGAAGTGTATAATGAGGTAATAATTTTAAATTAGTTTGATCCTGAATGCAGCACTTACAATCACACATTTGATCCAGTTGTAGCATTTCATTGGGACAGCTTAAAGTTATATTTTAAACTGATTGCAAAGTGGTTTCAAGGATTAAATACTCTGTTGTAAAAACAAAAACTACAAACATGTTTTATTACATTTTTTTTTACAAAGAAGAATACCACAATTGCAGTACATGACATTCAAAATTCAATAGTCTTTAATTATTTCAATGGAATTCCACATGATACATTTGATTACTTCCTAATTCTTCTTCTAAGTAATGTTTTAACTGTGTTTTAAAACTTTATGTGACTGACTGCAATAACATTAACAGTAATATAATATCTCTTGATATTTCATCATCTTTGACAATGAATAATTTTCTATTGATATTTTCTCTGCTGTTAAATAAGCTTTTATGCTGTAAAGTAATGTCAGATTGCTTTTATTATTTTGAATGTAAAATATCTTAACTGAATTCCAAGTTACTGTCCTCATGTAGCAAAAGAATTCAAAGATGCATGATGAAAAGTTAGAAAGCAGTTGAATGACTGCTCCATTGGACATATAAGCTTTTTACTGAAAACAATATATTCCACTGTGATCCTTAAATCAGCTATCTTTTTTGCATCAGGGATCAGTTTCATGCATGAAAAATTTTCCATGGACCGAGCAGAGGCACAGGGGTTCCAATAACAAAAACCTTTGTCAGATCATAATATGTAATCTGAATCCAACAATTACACTATATATTAGGCAATTACACTTATTCTACACTATATTATCAACTCACCATAATGCAGAGTCAGTGGGAATCCTGAGCTTGTTTCCCTGAAACTAAATGGACCCATCTGGGGGTGATGGGAGACTGTGACATGATGCTTTCAGCGCAGACACATTTACTGAAGTGGTAGCCCGTAGTAGCTGTTTTTATCCTTCATGTTCACGTTTTTTCTTTCAAAATATTCCAATGGCTTTATCTTTTAATGCTGGTTGTTGTTTCTCAATGTGGCGAAACACTTTTGAGGGTTTTATGGTTTCATTAGCCAGTCAGTCACTGAAAATTATGCATAGCATTTGTGGAGCTTGTTTATCACCTGTTGCAATGAACTCCTAACTCAGGTAAGAATCTTTGATATGTTCTTTTAAGCAGTCGGAAGCAGTTGTTTTTCAAAATAAGATCTGGAAGACTAATGAAGGAAAAATAACATTTTAACCACAATTTTTTTTCTTTGTGGTCCAGTACCAAATGATCCACGGACTGGTACCGGTCCACGAACTGGAGGATGGGGACCCCTGCCTTAAATAATCTATTCCAAAAGATGATTATTTAATAACCACCCTTTTTTATAATTTGATTTTAATTACTTCTCAGTAACTGTAATTGATAACAATTATTTTTATTTTGTAATCTAATTAAATAACTCTATCACATTAACACAAACTAGTTTCTCCCCAACACTGATACCATTATATTTATATATATTTTAGTATAGGTTTCCAAACTTGCGTTTGCATCTGGGTTGATATATGAGGCGATTGCAGTCTAGTAATTAGAGATCCATTCTAATCCTTTCCCTAAGCTCTGATTAACAGCCTGCTGGAGCCTCTCCTACACCCTCAAACTGCTAATGGGATCTTAATAGAAAACTACAATGCAGGCTAAAATTATATTTCCAAAGTTCAATAATTTGGAAAGTTTTCCTTACAACTTTCATAGGAGTATAAGAGAACATATGGTGAAAACACAACACACTGTAGTGTTGTACTCTGTCATTTACAAAAGTATTGGACAGAAGAAAAAACATTGTTCTTCCGCAAAGCTGGGGAGTTTTGTTTATGTGTGACAATTATTTTTTTGTTTGTCTGTTTGTCTTCAAAAGATGCCACTTCTAAGAAATACTAGGATTCAATCATGTTGATATGCAAATTGTCTCACTCGTTTTCTTGTCCTCTATGAAAAAAATTGAATTGCCTGGCATGGGATGAACAGCGGGTAGTATTAATTTTTCTGTTGAGAGAGGGGGAAATTAAGACAAATTAGGATGAATCTGAATGCAATTAATATTTAGGCAATGCATTCCAATAAACTGGTGTGATTTTTTAAAATATATAAAACAGTGACTGAATATTATAAATACTATGTATAAAAATAAGAGGCACTGTGCAAAAATGCCTCAACATTACTGGATGGCAGGAGGCAGCAGCAACACAGAGAAACACGAGTTTCATAGGACATTACAATATGTTCCACTGTTGGTATTCATTTTTAAGGGGGTAATTAAAAATATGCAGAAACATCGCTACTGGGTGTCAGTGTCAAATGCATGCTTGATCATCTAACTCAGAGTTCCACAAATTCTTATTTTAACTTGTTAAAGCAAAGACATGCACTGGAGCTGCTATCTGTGGATCTTTCTAAAGAGGCCCTGATTTGCACCTCTGAATAAATGTTAAGCTTGTGAGCTTTACAACTGATGGCACAACTGCTATGATGGGCCAATACAGAGCAACAACCACACTATGTCATGAAAATCTCAATCTTAACCTGAGTATTTTTCATTTTTATGAATCACAAGTTTGAGCTCGCCTTCCATGATGCAGTAAAACATATTACAGAGGCAAGTAATTTTCAGGCATTAATTGATTCTCTGTGCTCATTTTGTTTCAAAGCCCGAAAGTAACGTGATAGATGATGCCTAAACAGGAAAACAGGAAAACAATGCAAAGTCTATCAAAACATGCTTAAAGCAGAACATCATACAAGTAGGAGTACAGCCTATTTCTAGTTCTGTAAATTTGGAGAGATTCACAGATTCATACTTATGTTACTAAAGTCCTGTACTGTGTACCTTTCAGCTGCTTTGTCTTCTCCTCAAAGGGTCTAACTTCAGTATTTTGAAGAGTAGAATAGAAATATAGCAACAAAACTCATGCATATTAAAGAAAATGGTTTTTGAATAGCTGTCCACTGTAGTGACTACCATGCATGAAATTGTTAATATGAGCAAAAATCTAAGTCACAGGTTCTCCTCTTGCAGATGCAGGTGAGCCAATCAAACTAATATAGATAGAAGTAGACTTTTCAGTATGTCAGAATTAAATCCCCCTTTCACTTAACGCCATTCAACTAGATATGCAACTTAACTTCAATAGGCCTATTTAATCTGAAATAATGTAAAAAATCAACAGAACAAAATGATGTCAATTCAAAAAAGAATAAAGAAATGTTCTGCTACAGTAGATTCCAAAGAAAAGTTTGCTTTGATGATAGATTTTTTTCCTGCGGACTTGTCATTTGCAGCATGTCGCCCCTCATTTACCCACATCTGCAAATCCCCAGATAGCGAACGAGGTGCACCTTGCTCCTTTTACTGAGATCGGCAGCAGACACTCAGAGTTCGAGAGTCAATAAATATTTGGTGAAGACTCAGTTCTGTAATGTGTTTTAGAGCATCATGGACCACAAATTCAAACTTGTGACCGATGCCATGAATGCGAGTCAGGTTAAGGTTCATTTTGTCATGTAGGAATTTGGCTGCTCTGTCAGTTAAATGGTGCGCACTTATATAGCACTTTACAATTACATCCATTCACACACCGATGGCGGCAGAGCTGCCATGCAAGGCACTAACCAAGCCATCAGGAGCAACGTGGGGTTAAGTGTCTTGCCCAAGGACACATCGACACATGGGCCGGCAGAGTGGGAATTGAACCTGCAATCAACTGATCAGAGGCTGACCGCTCTACCTCTGCACCACGGCCGCTAAGCTAAACTGTGCATTTAACATTTCTTCAGCGACACCTTCATATAAAGAGTTCCTAATTGTGCAATGTCACAGCCAGTATCCGAAGTGCATGACTACAATTCAACAAGCTGATATAAAAAAACTGCAGAGCTTATCTTTGTATGAGATTCTGATTTAGATGATCAGCATGAATTTAGAACCCAGCAGGAACATTTTGTTATAATATAATATAACATTTATTTGTCTATTTTGCTGTTCAAGAGTCCTTGACGTTCCCCAGCTTCTGATACAAAACCTACACTCTTTCTAATTGGGTACAGTATAGGGTGTCTTTGAGATTGGACTACAAATCAAGGCTGTGCAACAACTTTGCAAGCACCCATCACTATTTTAGTTACACATCTATTTACATGCAAAGTAAATGCCAATAGGTCTGAAAATGCACTGACCTCCCATATAGGTTTCACTGTGAGAGTATGAGGCATCACCGAGGCATAGGTAAAGCCATGATAGTAATCAGGCATTTGCTTGAATCGAAGGTCCACACTGCAATGGTGTCGTGTTCAGCCATCCTTTGAGGACAGATAGTGTGGAACCAGCAAGCAGATAAAACTGCAGGCACTGGAGGATAAGAAAGGATACGCCCTTAGTATATTGCAGGGCACGAAAAAGATAGAGCGAATATATTGTAAAAGGCACTATTCCCCAAACTCGAATATGTAAAGCTAATTAATGAAATCATTGATCACTTTTCCAACATCAAACATGAGGTATGCCATTTTAATATGAATTCCAATCCCATTTATGCTCACTGGTGCGAAGTAACGACTTAAAATCACATCAGCTTGGGGAATTAAACCATAAACCTTTGAGGAAGCTATTTGATATCCACAATTTATGACTTTTTTTTTATTGTCTTTAAATTTTATTTTTCCAGAGCAACCACATGAAATGGCATCCAAGGAATAGCAGTTAGAGCTTTGTTAAAATGATTTCTGTTTCATATTTATTTTATGAATGCACGGAGGGATTGGGGGCTAACTTTTTATCTGTTGTGTATGGAACAAATAAACAAGTTCATAAGGAAACTCCTGCAATAACTTTGATTTAATTGTGATCACATAAATTCTATCAGTATTTATTTTTCTGGAGATTACGTCCCTGAGGATGATGTCATTACAGTTAATTTTATTGCTTTCACAGCAGAGATGGACACACATGCAGTAAGTGATTCGGACTGTGGGCACATTTAATCTGCTGAAGTCAATGTTTTCTTGTATAATTTCATCAATTTAAGTGAATTTGTGACAAGGAAAATGCATTGCTTATTTTTATTGCCTGGACTGATATTTTAGCTATTGACAAATTATGGCACAATCCAAAATCCAAGATCCTGAATTATAAGAAGATCCATACTGATGCAAAAAACCTAAAACAAAGCAAGAACAAACATACAAGATGTCTTTGAGAAATAATATAAGAAACTGATAGGACAACTACGCTGTGAGTTAAATGTTTTAAAGCATGGAAGTCCTACTATTTGCAATCATAAACTTTTGTGACTTACAAATAAAATAAAAATAACACAACCAATTTATTCTTTTCCACTCACCCACTCTAGATTGTGTCCTTTATAGTGCTTTCAGCACCCATTTTAGAGCCTCTATATTCCAGTAAATTTCACTGTGATTTGTCCACTGTGTGAAAATGCCAACTTGAACTTTATTTCAGAGGAAAGGACAGAATCATGTCCTGTGATGGATTGGCAATCTGTCTAGGGTATACACACCTCTTGCCCAGAGATAGCTGGGATAGGCTCCAGCAACCCCACAACAATGAAATGGATTAGCTGTTAAGAAATAGAAGGATGGACAGAATCACAAATCTGGTAAGTAGGGCTGGTGTTGAGCAAAGGTTGTGCTGGGGTGGACAATAACTTCCTGCATTTTCAATGTGATGGACAAACCTTTGCATGCGCAAGCACAGTTCAGGTAACTTCTGCGAAAAATCCTCTTTTAGACACAGCAGGGCTTTACAGTAGAACTACATGCTAACAGTTGAATTTGAGGTACAAATCCTGTGAACTGTACTACTATGGGCTTGGACAATATGGGTTCTTCTACTAATAAGCTTTTTCATTGCTGGGTTATATAGTCAGAGACATAGCTCTTTTTATCAGTGATGATCCTGGGTATGAAGTTTACATCAGTTTGGCAAAGAAGTTGATAATTGTTTTCTGCTTAAGTTTGAAGTGCTTGGTGAAATCAGGCATACGCACTAGTAAGTGATTTGAGTGGGATTCCCAAGGAGGAATTTGAAGAGAGCAACAACACCTCTGAGCTGCTTCCAGTTCGGAGGTGCACAAAGAGATGACCTTGAAGGGGAAATTATTTAAGTTTTTGTCATGTTTTTGTTTCTTTTAAGGTTTAAGGTAATGAATCAACATTGTCTTTTGGAATCTGATTTTAAAGAAACTGTTTTTAAAAGTATATTATAAAGAATAGGTAGCACTGCAAAAGTTAGTTTTTCTATTAATATAATTTCCTTCATCAAACCACTGATAATCCTGAGTCCTGGGTTTTGCATGCCTACCAACTCTAATTAATTTCCTGCAATTTCTGCATGGTACTAATATATATTATTCACACTCTCAAAAAGTTTTACTTGTGAACATAATTCCTGTAGACCAGAACACAGAAAAAAACAGTAACTAGAGTGACAGGGAGGAGGTATGAGTGATATCTTACCAGTGTGTGGAGGTCTCCAGTTATTATCTGCAAGATTCCTGGTGACCTTTACTGTCACACATTTTGCACAGTGACCTGCAGGTACAAAACAGCCAGTCACATAAAGTCCCTCTACAGATGAGGTATTGATACTACTTATTGTGAGGCCAAAAATCTGCAGTGAACAGGCAAATGCACCCACACTCATTAATCACACATCGGTTGTTAGTTGAATGCACACAAATTTATATGTGCTAGATTTATGTGGCAGAAGCAATTTGACAAAAATCCATACAGGTCTTAGTAGTTGGAACTGCACGGTGATTAATGAGAACTACTTACATATCAGAAAGTGAGTGGAGAGACCAAGCTGGAGGAGGCAGACAAATGGCAAATAGATTGCAGTAGACTGGGGGAAAGGCTTGAAAAAAAGGCGACTACTTGATTGACTATCCAGCACCCAACACCCTTCTTATGCCTGCCTAAGAAACATGCCTTACATCCAACCTTCATGCCCTAAAAGATAGGCCTTGAGATATCATGAACACATTTATTACTGACACTACTCACTAGAAAATTTACTTTTATCTGGAAGTTATTAAAACCAAAATTCCCCACTTTTTAGTTAAAGATAAAAGTTTGAAAAATGTGTACATTTCTTTACAAAAAAGTGCTACTTGAAGATTTTTTACAAAAAAATATGTCCTTTGCCTTTGACATTGTATTTTGTGGCTAAATTTAATTTAATTTTTATTTTTTACCGCAAACTCCTAAGCATTATGTGTGTGAACACAGTCTTAAAAAGACTTCTAAGAATAGTTAAAAACAAAATATTCAGAAGAAAAACTTATGACAACAACCTTTGAAGACCGATCCTTCTTAAAAGTTTTTTTTTTAATGAATAAGCTAAACTAGAAGCAGTTTCAGCTACAATTTGATGTCAGTTGCAAGTGGCAATAATTTGGCATTATTTGCTAGCTCACTGCATTTAATTTATTTTAGCATTCTGGGATGCTCCAGAATGCTACTTAAACTACCTGAGCAAACTTCAGTATAGCAGATCACATGGAGATGTTGTACTATAATTTTTATGCCAATATTATACCAATTTTTTTAAAGCTGCCCCCATTTCACAATGCTAAAAAATGATATTGAAAGAAAGAAAGAAAGAAAGAAAGAAAGAAAGAAAGAAAGGATGGTTTGTTACTCAAATCATATCACATCTCCCAAGGAGAAAAAAATTATTAAAATCAATGTAATCATAGATTTAATGAAATTTAACCACTGAATGTGTTTTTCATAGGTAGGCGCTACCTGGGTTCATTCCTACTTCATTTGTGGGAATGAACCCAGATTTTTTTATAAGTAACAAATAATTCTCAAGGTCAAAGAGTGACTAAAGACTGTGAGATTCCAGCAGTCTTATATCTTTCTTCCAAGCCACACTGTGCAACATAGAAATCACCTAGAAAAGATGTGAGCTTTGTGACACGGCATGTTATAACACAATATTTTCTCTTTTTTCAGACCACTCTCTGTCAGCCCAAGAGATGGTTGTGTGGGAAAATCCCAGTAGTAGAAAATATCAGCAGTTTATGAGCACCAACAATGATAACATATTCAAAGTGACTTAAATACCACCTTTCTTCCCCTTATTCTGATGCTCAGTTTGAACTTCAGCAGATCACCTTGATGATGTCTGCATGCCTTTAGCAGAATGATGGATCAGTGGTTAGCACTGTCTCCTCACAGCAAGAGGGTCTGGGTTTGAATCCTGGCTTGCCTGAGCCCTCCTGTGTGAAGTTTGAATGTTCTCGACCTGCTTGCATGGGTTCTCTTTGGGTACTCTGGCTTCTTCCCACAGTCCAAAGATATGCAAAGGGGTTATACAGTTAGATTATGTTGTGATTCTTAACTGAGCATAGGTGTGAATGTCTGTCATTATTAGTCATTAAGAGGGAAGGCTGAGATGGTTTGGACATGTTCAGAGGAGGGATAGTGGATGTATTGGACACAGGATGTTGAAGATGGAGCTGCCAGGCAGGAAGAGAAGAGGGAGACCACAGAGAAGGTTCATGGATGTAGTGAAGGAGGACATGTAGAGGGTTGGTGTGAGGGAAGAGGATGCAAGGGATAGGGTGAGATGGAGGCTGATGATCCGCTGTGGCGACACCTAACAGGGGCAGCCGAAAGATGAAGAAGAAGAACAATACAATAATACAGACAATATAATACTTAAAAAATTGTGCTCACTAGTCTAAAGGAAAGGACACCATGTAGACATTTTCACTTATCATAGACATTGTGATGAGTATCATCTTTGACATATGAATCATGGGGTGCTATTATGCAAAACTATCCTAGGTGGTAATGTTTGCTGCAAACACTTTCGCAACAGGAGTCATATCACATGTTTCTTGTTTAGAATTCACACATTGCCATTGTGCTGATTACTGCCTGTTGTTAAAGTGAAGTTTTTCACTTATGTCACCACAGCTAGCCTCTCCAGTAGTCTAACAATAATGCAAGTATCCCAGACAATATGAACACCTTAACCTGCCACAAAGCTGGTGACTGGAAATTTACATCTGTTCTTGTTCTTTAACTCTTTATTTTGATTTCGCTCCTTGTTTCCACATTCACTGTCTGCAGGCTTCTCATCTATTTTCTATGCATGCTCTAATTTTTGCATTAATAGAAGCTAGAGGGAAAGAGTGAGCAAGAGAAAAGAGATGAGAAAAAGAGAAAGAGAGAGGCGCGTGGACAGAGAGTTGGATTTACTTCTTGCCTCATGCTGTTAACATGCAGAGGGCACCAGCCATGAAAATGCAATGGATTTCTTTTTCTAAGAGAATGATCTTAGTGATCTCATTATTTCCCATGTGTATGAATGTATAATGTACGGCGCAGCTGTGTGTGAGGGGCCAGAACACACACATGCATGTCTGCTCTCCTTGTGTGTGAACCCTCTAGCTGAAGAATTAACCCATTTTGAAGTGCTTCTGCTGACTTTCTGTCTGTATATCTCCTTTTCTTTCTCTCAGTCACACTTTCTCACACTTTGGTGCCAAATCACGAATATAGCGGTTGACTCAGGAGTGATTGTATTGACCTTACAGTATGAGTGTAGGTGTGTATGTGTGTCTGTCTGCGCACATGAGAGTGTGAATCCCTGACTCACCCTGTGGCTCGAGGCCAGAGTGCAGCACAGCTATATTCCATTTTGACACTTTGATAGACACTGAGCCATTTCCATCCCACTGTGCCCTGCTAGCTCTGTCACTCTGCTGCACTTCTCATTACTGTTAAACCAAAAGAAATGACCAAGTAGGTAAAAGGATTGTCGAAATGAGAAGTATGGAAAAAGAGCTGTTCCCAAAAGTCATATAGCATGGTGTATATCTATTATTAGTTAGCTGTTTGTCAAACATCAAAAATACCCCAAGTAATTTTCCAGTAAAAGAAATGCATCAGTCTCCCCATTATGTCCATTTACTGTAGTAGTTGTTGTGGAGCTTTCAATTTGATTACTTAATCTTCCTCTATAAATTGAGTTGTCCAGCCCTTAATATGGCCGTCAAGACAAAGAATGAAACTTAATGTGCTGAGGTTGTAATTTACTTATTTATGCAATCAGGACTTATGAGACTAAAGATAAAAAGAATCTCTTTTGCAGGTGTGTTCTGACCAAAATGGGTTATGCTGCAGAACAATATACACAAACTTATTTTCACAATAAGGATAGAATTAAATGAGACTGAGTTGACTTTGCATCTGATACAAATTGGAGGAAGCAACACATTTAAATGCCAATTTATCCAATTCAGTATAGGCCTCAGAGACAGATAGAGGAAATAAGTCTTGGGATCACAGGCAGCAACTTCCCACACTTCTTTATAGTGATCTGAATGATCTTTTTTAATGATATGTTCCTATCTTACTTAGGTCTGTAAGTCAAATGGAAACAGACCAACTGTAACACTGTAAATGAAACCACGTCACTGGAAACAACACTGGACAACAAAACAAACCATCCAAGCTAAGCATACAACATGCAATGGTGAGCATGCATGAAAGATGCATGTGTGGTACTCTGTTAAATATTAATATTAGCTCACAAAGAGCCTAGATAAGAACAGACCCAGATTAGAAAATTTCTGTCTCATCAGTTTGAAAGGAAGCCATATAGAGTATAATATAACTGTTTTTTTTTTTTTTTTTTTTTTTGGCATTTGTTTTTTTTTT
>VUQH01049760.1:2432-17264 GCA_015106775.1 Etroplus canarensis | reverse complement strand
TTTATTCCCTGAATTCAGCTTGAATACTATAAATGTGTAAGTTTTCACTTCTTAGACTAGCTGTTGTTGATCCAATAGACATCCAGAAGTCCTGAGGTACACTAAGCGCACCATGCAGCACCTTTAACCAGTACACACACACAAAAGGGGCACAAATGATAAATACAGTCTTCTATACTTAATTTTTTGGCATAACCTTCAGCAGCCTGTGTGGGTCTCGTCGTGATCAGCTCGCTACAAAGTTGAGTCAAGAGAAGGAGGCTGAGCTTATTTATTGCCGGTCCTAATCAGCAGCAGCATCCCTCTGCTCATTAACTAGACACACACTAGCCTCAGGCTAACAGCCTCATGTGTCAACCAAAGAAAAAGATGTCATCTTCTGCTTGACTGAATAAAGCGCGATTAAAACTAGATGCAAATAAGTGTTGAACGGTACTCAAATCAGGAGGTAACAAGGAAGCTTATACCCTGAGGCGCTCGGCCTCATCGTTGTCCCACATTCCTCCGTTGTGTTAAAACGCAGGGAGATTTGGGGTACTGTGTCTTCAGAGCTGCAAATGCGGAGAAGGTGTTTGCTCACCTTTAGGAGTACATTGTTTGCTGGGGAACTATTTTGCTGTTAAGGTGAAACATATCCGCAGTTCCTTTCAACTTCATGTAGCTGAGTAGTGGTTTACACATTTGCCAAGGTCACTGGTTTGATTCCAGGTGGAGACACAAGCCCCTCTCACCATGGAGGGTTGCGTCAGGTAGGGCATCCGGCGTAAAACTTCTGCCAAATTACCAACCCCTTTGGGTGAATACAAGGGAGCTGGAAAATAACATAGCAGACATGTGGAACACCTGTCATGTCAACTTAATATGAGAGCAAAAGTGGCAGCTATTGTGAGTATCATTGTCCATTATGCTCCACTGCGCCTGTGTTCAGATCAGCTGGCTGTATAGACAGACCGATGAAAGTCTCTCCCACCAAAACTAAACAGAATCAAACAATGCACAGTGGAAGAATGGAGTTTATTTGTGCAGGACTTATTTGGCAGACACTGTCGTACTATGACAGGACGTCTCTATTCTCCATCAGACTGTTTCAAGGCAGCTGCCTGAGTATTTTTTTTTTCTATCAGGCAAATGTTTGTCTGCTGAAGTCAAAATGAAGAGGGAAATCTCATCACAATAGCTTTCAAATGTGTGGCTGTCTCTGTGTGTGCCGTGTAATTAGCCAGTGCTGGAGTTGAGCTATTAAACCCCTGATGGTTGTGTGTTTACAATGCTATCATTGGCCTCTCTCTGGCCAACACTAAATGAGTCAGTGTTGAGCCTCAGCTGTATAATCATAAATATTCATCTCTCTGTCTGTGAGAACCTCTGTGTGCGTGTGTGTGCACCGCACTGGCAGGCATTAAGGAAGCTATTACTATCTACTCAATCACAATCCGTCACTTTGTCTGGATAATAAGTCAAGTTGACAACAATTCTAGTTATTGCCAAACCGCCAACAAAACAGGCTTTGTTTTGGGAAGAACAGAGCCTGTTTCTAGTCCTGTTGCTTCAAAGACCAGTGCACCAGGTCAGGGTTATCTTGGTTTGCTTTTACTCGTGCTTGATGAAAGCACAGGACTGAAGGAAAAAAGAAGAAGAGCTTGAATAGCTTTTGTGCCACCTGGGGAACAGAAATATAGTCTCTTCCGCTCATGTAAATAATGTGGTTTTCATGTAAATGTGCATTTCTGGCATGGGTATTAATTACATTTCCTAAGTGTGCACAAGACAACCCTCGAAGCCCTTGCTAAATTGCGATAACCTCTGTGCAAAACAGTTACGTCCACAGTACCGTTCCCTTGGGACCTTGTGGCACGATATTCCCGTTCATGGAAAAGGACTTAAATAAAGCGCTGCTTGCTGTTTCATGGTAATTTGTGGTGGCAAGTGGAGCAGGCGATGCTGCTCTGTGAGTAAAGCAGAAGGGGCAAGAGGAGGATTAGATAATCAAACAGTGTGCCACTTTAAATAATCTCTGGCTCCTCTGGGGGAGGTGAGACTTAAAGCCGGAGCCCTTCTGCTTTAATTGTCTGATTTTCCCATCATTACAGTTGAGGGCCTCAGTAATTCAGGCTTATTAATTATTCAGGAACCACACTGAGGAGGGGATGGAAAGGAGGGAGTGATGGAACAAAGATGAAGGTGGAGGAGAGGAGTGGGAGAAACAGAGTGGTGTGGCAAGATGAAACACGTGTTGTTGGAGAGAAACATTAGGAAAGGCATTTGCCTACATACCCAGCTTGGAATGAAAAAGTTCATTTAGGATGATTCAAGCCTGTGCAAAAAATTTCTGCTGCTAATGATCAGATGATTACAGTATGGATGGCAAAGACATGTAACTATCCGTGTCAAAATGCTACAGAGTTGTCCAATTTATTGTAGCAACGTCAAATATACTTGCACTGTAACTCAATATAAGGTTAAATCAGCGGAAGCAATTATGAAGAAGCCAGAACGTCAGTGACACAGCAGCTTATCTGGCTTACGATCCATCAGAATTCACAGGTTATTCTGATGTGTGAAGTACAGAAAGAAAGTGGTACGTTTTCTTGTCACTGGCTGGCTGTACTGGACAAGCTAATGAGAAAGGAAATTCTCTTAGGCTTGCAAATGGTCATATACATGATGACAGTGCTGGTTCTAACCTACCTTAAGACATTATTACGCCACAAATAAACCTAATGACAGAGGGCAGAGAGGCACACAGAAACATTTGTTGTATGAAGATTTCTATCTGATTCTTGTAGCGATTTTTGTGAAAATGGAAACGCGCCCTTAAAACGAACAACGTGACCTTGACCTCGAGCACAGTTTGGGTGAAGGCCTATTAGGTGATCATTGTGTGCATAGCTTCTCTTGAATCTGACTCAGACTCTAGGAGGAGCAGCAATTTTTGTGACGTGTGGACAGAAGGGCGGCAGGCTACAAAATTTATTTTAAAAAATCAGAAAAAGTTGTAGAGAAGCTGGCTCCAGACGTTGCTGATTCTACATCAGTAGTAGCCAGTATCTGAGCTCCCCTTTGGCTCCTGTTAGGTCAGGTTTGCTTAGATTTTGTCGAGGCTGGTTCTGTGGAGGTGTTTAGTTCACTTTCTTGTTATTTTGTTGTCCTGTGTTGCATTATAACTTGAGTTTAATTCTGTTTATACCATTTTAAGGTCCCAAAACTATGATTTGACTTTTGTATAACTGTTTTTGGGGTGATATGGTGGTAGAGCAGTTATCCTCGCAGCAAGAAGGTCCTGGGGCCCTTCATGTGTGATGTGGAGATCGCATGGTCTTCCCTGTGCCTATGTGGGCCCTCTCCAAGTACCCCAGCTTCCTCCCACAGTCCAAAGACATGCATGGGGTCAACTGGCAATTTTAATCGGCTGTAGGTGTGAATGTGAGCATGAATGGTTGTCTGTCTCTCTGCATTAGCCGTGTGATAGACTGGCAACCTTTCCAGTGTGTACTCCACCCTTTGCCCCATGACAGCTTAGATAGCCTCCAGCACCCCTCAACCCTGAACTGGATAAGTGGAAGAGAATAGATTGATGGATAATTGATAACTAAAACTCAATTTGCCAAAGAAAAAAAACCCTACTGTGTCCTCATGCCTAACCAGCTTGGTCCCTCATGGTGTCCTACAGCTCAAGAAGACGGATTCATATTTTTAAGTGGCACCACTATCGCCGCCTGGTTAAGCTGGTGACTCCTATACCGAAGGCTAGGGCCTTGCTGCAGGGGTCTGGGTTGAAATCAACCCCAGAAACCCATTTCATGTGTGTCATTCCCCCTCACGCTTTCTCCCTATTTCCCTGTCCACACACATACTCACATATAAATAAATATAAAGCTAATATATTCTACTTTATATTTTCTCTAGATGTGTTAATACTGCTAACTGGCCCATGCATTATAATTCCTTGAAAAATACTACAGTACATTTTCACAACCGGAATCTCTTACAGTCTGTGTGTGAACTTCGTCTTGCTTTCAAGCAATGAAAGGTATCCAGTTTTTGCATGTCTGAGCTCAAAAGACAAAATAAGAGGCATTGTAGAAAAAGAGAGAAAGCGAAAGAAGAAGTCACTAACGGTTCTAAAGCAAACGTTTGTGTTTCAGTTCTCTTGATTGTGGAGCTCTCCGTGGTGCTAAACAGAGACACCGATCCATGATGGGCGGCCATGGCTGTGCACAAGCTCAGTGAAGGAGCATATTAAGAAATAATACAGGCTCTTAAAATTAAACACCTGGAGTCATTTAATCACTTAGTGAGAAAAACTTCTTCCTCTGCTCCATGTAAGATGACAGACTGGATCTATTAATGGATCAAACTGTTATTTTACTTTCTAGTCTAATATATATATAAATGAACTTCTGACAGGTTAAAAACCACTCTGATGAGCTGCAAGTATGAAATGAATGAAATAGGCTGGAAAGCACATCACAGTGATTATACAGAATGAACTGAAGAGACAGAGTGCTGCTCTCTAATGAGTCACCCTGTCTGATCGTGGCCCGGAGCTACAGCCTCCATCCATAACTTTCCACAAACTACATCTTGACATGACGTCTACTCTGGTTTCAGGGTAAAAAAAAAACACATTTTCCATAAATTAGGGCCTGACTCTGCCAGTAGAGTGAGCTATTTTTTTTTACAAATCTCTTAGGCCAATCAGCTTGCCTAAAGGGGTTCCTTAATCAAGTGTCATTATCCTGATCGCTGAATTTTCATCTCAGCTAATGAAAACATACTGGAAACAGTGCTTGTGTCCAGCACGAAAACAGTGAGACACAAGCGGACAATAGTCAAATAAAACATAATGTTTTATATTAACGAATAAAAAGCTATTTCAGTTTAAGTACAGCAGTCCTATGTACCTTTAGCTGCTCCCTCTTATTTCTCCCAAGGGGTCACCACAGTGCATTAATTGGTAATTTGGCAGAGGTTTTACACTGGATGCCCTTCCTGACGCAACGCTCCATGGTGAGAGGGGCTTGTGACTCCACCTGGAATCAAACCAGGGACCTTCTGCTTGTAAGGCGAATGTGTAAACCGCTACACTACGGGGACTACAGAGAAAGTACAGAAGTATTGCCATGAAATCTTAAAGTGATAGTATCCATTATCTAGCATGGTGCAGTTCAGAGTGGTAAAATTTGGCATTAATGGATTATTATTAACCATCTACCCATCCATTTTCTTCTGCTTATCCAATTAGGGTCACGGGGATGCTGCTGTGCTGTCATGGGGCAAAGGATGGAGTACACACTGGGTGGGCCGTTAACAGTGAGACAGGCAACTATTCATGCTCACACTCACACCTACAGACAAACCAGAATCACCAATTAAGCTAATGAGCATTTGGACTGCGGGAGGAAGCTGGGGTACCTGGAGAGGGCCCATGCAGGCACAGGGAGAGCATGCAGGCTCCACACCAGCGGACCCCAGCCAGCCATGGCTTGGAACCCAGGATCTTCTTGCTGTGAAGCAACAGAGCTAACCAATGCACTGTGTTGCCCTGAATTGTGATTATATTTTCTAAAAATGTTAAAAAAAAAAAAAAGTATTCTGCACAAATGGGCAAAAGAAGACCTGAGGGCCACATCAATGATGCCTGCAAAGTCTTATAATAAATACAAAGCAACCCTCAAAAATCAATAAGAGGCAGCAATATCTAGAGGTGAATCACTGTAATGAGTATGTACTAGGGAGGTCACCAGAACCAATATTTACTACACCTTATGATTCCAAAGCTCTGAAAATGCAATGGTACTTCTTCTTTCTGGTACTGTAGGACCAGACACAGTATATGCACTGAGGTTACAATTCTTCCAGAACTGGTGTCCTTACATGGTAAGGAAGAAGAAGGACACCTACAAGCACAACAAAACTACATGAAAAGACGGCCACGAGTGCAGCTGCTGCAGTAGCAAGATAACGCAACGCCCCTAATGTTATACCTCACAGTAACAACATTAGTTGGTGTTCCTTTCAAAAACTTTGAACTGGTAAAGAAAAAGTTCAAAAAGCCAAGAAAAATGATGCAATTCATAGGAATCATTGTGGCGTCTACGCAAAACTGTCACACCACTAACACACACATCATGTTCTGCTCTGTATTGTTGCTTTTATTTACGGAAACGGGAGTTTCAGATGCTGTTAATAAAGGAGTTCATGTTGAACTTGGGGTGATATTTTTTCATTTTTTTGTTTATTCCATTTATTCATTTTACTGTGTTATTGAATTTGATATTGAGAATAGTGTAATTCTACTGGCACTATTATGTTTGCATAATTTTCATTGTAACCTTTAATCATGTTTCGATTCAGTTTTCCAATGACTGGCCTCTTGCTTAATTTATCTAAAATGTGCTCTAATGTGTAGACCAAAGACTCGTCGCGTCCATCTCCTCCCAGAGTATTCCCACATATTTTGACTGATACGCTCGGTTTCATTAACATCTCTCGCTTTTTCCTCTTGGTATTGTTGCAACAAGAAAGCTCTGTGCATGCGTGTGCGTATTTAAATATGCAAATGCACTTTAGCTCAGTGCAGAAATTTGAGTTCGTCTCGCTTCATAAAAAAAAAATGTTTTGATACGACAGAAACACAACTGAATGAATCATGACAAATACGAACGCTCAACTGCTTCTGTAACACGCCGGAAATTTTCTGTCAGTCCCGAGGCCTGATGCATTAAACAAAATAGATTCTCAGCTAAAACTACACGTGCGCAAATGCAGGAAAAGAGCAGGCAATGTTTCTGTAAGATTTATAGGGCTTGTGATCCTATGACTTTGTGCGAATGGGAAGCCTCATTTCTGCTGTCCTCTTTAGCTATAAATGAACGCAAAACCTCCCCGATTTCGTTTTTTGCATATAAAATCTCTGTTTGTCAACACTGCAATGAAAAGAGCTGCAAAGAAGTGGCTGAATTTACCTCAGTGGAGAAGTGAAGAAAAGGAATCGTGTTGAGAGGCCTGATAAGTATATCAATGAAGTTTGTGAATGGCGAATTTCAAATGTCAATGCAGGTAGGTGTGTTTGTAAACTGGAAAAAGGATAGTGGCTCTGTGGAATAAGCTGCTTTGTTCTCTATATTAAGTTCTGTTTCACTTCATTATTAAAACTAGTAGTTTGTTGGAGCACGTTTTGCTTTAATTACAGCAGCCAGTCTTTTTGGGTACACACCTGTCGTCAGTTTAAGTGACTGTGATTAACCCCAAATAAAGTTCAGTGGCTCTCGCAGGATTTTCCTGATAGCTGCTCAGTGTCATCCTACAGCACATGATACCTTTGATGCTTTGTCAGCATCAAAGGTATCAGTCAGGAGAAGGGGACAAAAAAATTCGAATGCATTACGCATGCCATGGAACACAGTGAAGACAGTCATCAAGAAGTGGAGAAAATATGGACCCATGGTAGGAAGCCTTCTGCCACCACTGGGGGAGCTACAGGAATTTCTGTTAAGTACTGGTTGTGTCATACATGTGACAACAATCTCCCCTGTTCTCTGTGTCTAGACTCTTGGGCCTTTTCTTACAAAGAAAAGCATTCAGGCCTGGCTAAATATTGCAAAAAAACAAAAAATAAAAAAATACATCAGGTCTCCCAAAAGCATGTGGGAAGCTGTGTTATTGTCTGATGAAACCAAGGCTGAACTTTGTGTCCACAATTTCAAAAGGTATGTTTGGTGCGAAAACAACACCGCTCATCACCAGAAGAACACTAAACCCACAGTGGAGCATGGTGGTGGCAGCATCATGCGTTGGGCTTGCTTTTCTCCAGCTGGAAGTGGGATTTTAGTCAAGGTGGAGGGACTTACAAACAGTTTCAATTACCAGTCAGTTTTGGCTCAAAACCTCTAGAAAGCTGAAGCTAAAGAGGAATTTAACTTTTTAGCACAAAAAATGACCCCAAATATACATCCAGATCAACAAAAGATTGGCTTCATTTGGAGAAAATGAAAGTTTTGGAAAAGCTCAGCCAGAGCCCAGACCTAAATCCAATTGAAAATCTTTGGGGTGACCTGAGGAGCGCTGTGGACAAAAGGTGCCCTCATAATCTGACAGACAAGTCAGATGCCATGCTGACAGACTCCTACCCAGAAATCCTGAATGCTGTTATTGAAGCAAACGATGCTTCAACAAGTATTAGTTTTAAGGCGAAAGCTTTCACAAAAGAGATTTGGTATCATAAAAAATAGATAACCAAAAATAAAACCCATGCACGGCTGGAATACTCACAGTAAAAATGTTACAGGCCTACATATTTCCCTTCATCTGTAACCATATCCACTACAGTGTACAATCACAGCTAGAGAAAGAGAGGAATGAGACTAAAGAGGCATCTCTACACCACCTTATAGCAGCTGATTACTGAGCTTATTAGTTCAAACTGCTGCCTGGTTTACTGGTTTCAGTGTTTCTCATTAGTGAGCGTGCAGTCAATTTAACATGAGGATCTGTTGAAACATTAGAAATCTGCACACACGTCTGTGTAAATCTGAGTGCACACATAAACAGATAAACAAAGCGCAAACAAAACTTGAAACTAGTCAAAGATGCCGGCCTGCGGGCAGATCCGCCTCTCTCAGCAGGACTGGCTATTGACCAACTTCGCTGCAAAGGTTTCAGAATGTGCCGTAGCAACAATTACATTACAAGGTCGTTTCACTGAGACCTACATTCATTTATTAGTGCAGCTGGATATTTACAGCCAGGGTATGCACATTTAGAGGAAACTGCATGCACACACATGTGCATGCACAGACACATACACGTATTTGCACGCAAAGATGCGGCACACAAGCTATTGCAGCTGTTTTGAAAGGATGATTCAGATACCAGTGGCTGTTGGATTCAAGCTGTGAACAGATTTGTCACTGGGATTATGCAAAAAGGAAAACTAGATAAGTGCATGCACATTACAGCTGGTGTAATAAACAGGTGAAACACAGTGTTTCACCTATTTATTACACCATACTGTGTTTCAATCCTGCTCTTTATCAGATAGTAATACACAAATACACGTAGTGTCATCAACTTGAATTGCATGCAAATGTATGAGCCACACTTCTCAATCATAAAAGTCAGGAGTCCCATTGCTGCAGGTGTATAAAATAAAGTACCCAGCCATGCGGTCTGCCTTTACAAACATTTGTGAAAGAACAGGTCATTCTTAAAAGCTCACTGAATTCCAAAGTGACACTGTAATACGATGCTATTACTGCAACGAGTTAGCTGGTGAATTTTTTTCCCTATTAGTTATTCCACAATCAACTGTAAGTGGTGCTATTGTGGAAGCATTTAGAAACCACAGCAACTCAGTGGCAGAGAGTAGAGAGCAGAGTCACCAAGTGTTGAGATGCATAGTAAAGAAAAAGTCGTCAGTACGATCCTGGCTCAATAACTGCAGAGTTACAAACGTTCTCTTGCATTAACATCAGCACAAAAAGCTTTACATGGATGAGCAGATGCATGCAAGTCTTACACCACAAAGCCAAGCATTGGAAGGGCTGGTGTAAAGCGCGCTGTCACCGGACTCTGAAGCAGTGGAATGATAAATAATGCTTCTCAATCTGGCAATGATGGATGAGTCTGGGTTTGGTGAATGCCAGGAGAACGTTACCTCCTTGACTGCACTGTGCCAGTTGTAAAATTTGGTGGAGAAGGGATAATGCTACGGGGTTGCTTTTCTGGGATTAGCTTGGGCCCCTTAGTTCCAATCAAGGGAAATCTAAATGCTTCACCTACACAAGACATTTTGGACAATTCTATGCTTCCAACTTTGTAGGAACAGTTTGGGGACAGCCCTTTACTGTTCCAGAATGACTGCGCCCCAGTGCACAAAGCAAGGTCCAGAAAGGCATGGCTGGATGACTTTGATGTGGAAGAACTTGACTGGTCCACACAGAGCCCTAACCTCAACCTCATCAAACACCTTTGGCATGAACTAAAACAGAGATTGTGACAGGCACTTGTGTTGAAATTATAACACTCTTCTGAATGAATGAGCAAAAAAATCACACAGACACGCTCCAAAATCTTGAAGAAAGCCTTCCCAGAAGAGTGGAAGTTGCTACAAATGCAAAGGAGGGACAAACCCCACATAAAAGCGTGAGAATTTAGAATGGGATGTTGGGACGGCAATGGCTCAGCGAGGACTCACTTGGGAGCCCGAGGGTTGCTGAGGGCCGCTGGCTCAAGACCCGCCCAGACCTGGACTTGGTGGCCTTCCAAGACCTGCCGGTTCAAGACCTTGCCTTGGATCCATATGTGTGGAGGTGGACCAGAGGCCAGAGAGATGTCATCCCCCGAGCATTGCTGAAGTGTCCTTGAGCAAAGCACTGAACCCCCCCACATTGCTCCCTGGCACCTGCAATGGCAGCCCTGATCGCTGACCTCCCACGGTGCATGCTGCATGTTAAAGTACGTGTCTGTGTTTGTGCGTGTGTGTTCAAATAGTAGGAGTGTCAGTGTCAGGGATTTTAATAAAGTTATTTTTATGTTTGTAAATGTTCGTTTAGGTGGCCCAGAATTGTTGTCTATATAGTGTAATGTGTAAATAAAAATATAAACTACAAGAAATATAAAAATAAATAAAATTATACAAAATCAAATAAATAGAAAAATGTAATAATAAAAAATGAACATTTAATTAGTTAAATTTTATTATTTTTTTCTTTCAAATTTCTTTCATTTTAGGTTAAAAATATTCATTTTTTATGTTTTTTCTATACATTTTATTACATTGTATTTTTATTAAAGTTTATGAATTTTTTAACTCATTAATTATGTTTAGTATTACAATTATTTTTGGAGACATAAATGTCTGATCTTTGCAGCAGATTCAGTCCTGATCACTGCTATTCCACAAGCACACAAAAAAATGTTTCAGTCACACTCAAGGATGATACTAACAGATGCTGAATTACCAGATAAATAGGATCAAAACTGAAAAAAAATCTCAGGTGACTAACATAAGGGGTGTCACATCAGACTTAAAACAAACTGACGCCACTCCCCTTCGCTCCTCTCCAGTGGACGGAACGGAGACACACCCCACGTTTGCAAGACGACTCAAACTACTCGACTGTTATCAAATTCTCACAGCAGCCTCCACCTTTCTCACAATGGCTCTAATCACAGAAAGAGAAAAAAACACTCCTTCACTTTATACCACATTTCAGTTTCACCTCCCTCTCCTGTCCATCTTGTTCTTTGTCACTGTCCCCTCTGTCTCCTTGCTTGTCATTTCTTGCCTTTTCCTTGGTGTTTCCCTTTTCTCTCATTCTCCTCCCTCCCCCCTCAGAGCATCAGTGTGCAGCGGTCAGGCTGCTTGACAGCTGCTCCACCTGAAGAATATCAATCAATGTTGCTGTGGAGACCGAATCAGGCTCCCCTCCTTTATTTTCTACCCTTCTTCCCCCCTCCATCATCTTGGTCTTTCGTGATTCAGTTCATGGTCTGATCATCATCCAAAGCTTGTTTGCTGCTCGAAAGTGTAAATGAATCATTAGGCTCATAAATGGTGTGAATATTTGCATAGTATTCACTACTTGAACTGATATATCACAGGAGGATACCTTGCCACCTTCTGCTGCTAATTTCCTTGAGGTGTGAATAATTGAGTTGCAGATGAAAACCCCGAAACGTCTCAGGCTATCACTCCAGATGAGCCAGGCAGACAGGCGTGGGATAGAAGTGTCTATCACTGCTAACACATGACAGGAGAGTGAGCAGTATACAAATCACAAAGCTCAACATAGGACCGCATTCAAAGTGCCACTAATCACCATTAAGGACTCTTCTGTTTATCTGTACACAACATTTTATATTATATTTATCTGTCAACTTGTGGAAACCTAGTGACCAAAAATCCAGGCTCATGTGTTTTTAAAAACATAAAACCAACTATTTTAAAAATAGTTGAAAAGGATGTAATTATTACACCTGGCAAACTGTCAAACTGTCAGGAGACCAATCACACGCTTTCCTGTAATTGCTCCAATCAACCTCCCATACACTCTCCCGCTATATGAGCCAATCCCCAAACATGGCCGCAGTCCTGCTGCAGTACATAGCGCTAAGCAGCGAAATGACTCCCCACAGACCCATCGTCAGTGGCGCTAGTGCCAGGCCCGCCAGCGGAGGGTTAAGTAAATATTGGGCGAAGCAGCTGCTCTCAGAGTACCATCGTCTGCCTGTGTTCCTGCCTGGTCCCAGCCTGGTATAAATCACACACAGCAATTAGTGCCACACTGTCCCCCTGCCCTCGTTAAACAACCCCGCCTGCCGAGGAAGCCCGTAAACACCAGACACCAGCCTGCACGGGCGGAGGAGGGAGGGAGGGTTGGATGGATGGACGGATAGATGGATGTATGCACAATCAAGGGGGATCGCTTTTTTAAACAATTAGCATTTTGTTCGATTAGGAAATTTTCCCTTTACTTTTCAATTCAAGCAAAAACTAATAATATACATTGCACCTGACATTTGCATGCTAAAATAATATGCTGAAAATGTAACCGTAATATGATCAGACTAATTTTGGAGGTGGTGGTGACATTTTATGCAGGGTTTAGATGGCAGAATATTAGTTTGACTCAAAAGGCATAACACATCTGATTCAAAACTAGACATTAGGTACATAAATTAACTGTTTTATAAGACTGGCTACTTGCCTGGCCTAAGCTCCTTATTGCAAAATCTACAACTGTGAAGTTCATTAAGAGTTAACAGCTTACTGAATGTAACTGTGCCTCTGGACAGAATAAAAGACTCTAAAGAGGTTTAGAAAAGAAATTAAGAAACAGGAAAATGTTAGAACTTCACTGTGTTTTAGGTCCACTTATGGCAGGCTAGCTCTGGTGTCTTTGAAGAGATGCAGGTAGGCCAAAACATCTCAAATGTGATTCACAATTACTGCTGTTAGATGAAACCCACCCAGCTTTTCTGGGCAAAACCCAGAAACTAAAGCAACTCACAGCACAATGGTATCATGATGAGTCACCCTGGATTCAGCGATAACTTTCAAGACAATTATCTGCATACAGTTGTGTAAAAAATACAGTTTTCATAAGAATCCATGCCGTCCTGTGAAAAACATGGTACACTCCATGGTTCAGTAACTTGCAGATCCACCTTTAGCAGCAATAACTTAAAGCAGTCCTTTTCTGTATGACTGCATGAAACATTTTGGTCAACGCTTCTTTACAACGTTGAGGTTTGCGGGCATTCAGTCACTCAAGTTGAGGTCTGGACTTTGACTGGGCCATTGCAACACCTGGATTCTTTTCTTTTTCAGTCACTCTGGTGTAGATTTGCTGGTGTGCTTGGAATCACTATCCTGTTGCATGACCCAGTTTTAGCCAAACTTGCTAGCTGGTGGACAGCTGGCCTTACAGTTGAGTTTAGAAAGCTGTGATATACAGAGGAGTTTATGGTCAGCTGCAGGGTGCCCAGGTGCTGTGGCTGCAAAATTTTAACACACATCTGAGTGCTGCTCCACAACAGCATACTGCCAGAGCTTCCACTTTTATAGAGGTGCTCCCACTGATGATCAATTAATCAAGAACGTTTGATTAGCAGCATCTGGCTGCTATTTACCCTCTTCATTCCACTGGAAGGAGTAAGGATACATTTAATTTTTCACAGGACTGCACAGAATACAACTGCTGTCTGATTTCCTCACTCATTTGATAAACACCACAAGAAGTCACAAAATAATGACTAAAACTGGTGGGACAAAGTAACTTGTAGCAACGGGCGATTCTTCGATGTAATTTTCCATGGTTATTTTTTAAATTAATTTTCAGATGCATAAAGGTGTGCAGCCTTCATCGAGGGGGAGAGTAGTTCCTGGCAAAAGATCAACTGTGCAATTAAAGCACTGATGTGTGGGCAGAGTGGCTGTAATATGTTTGGTTAAAACCTTTCAATAAGCTTACTGAGGAAAAAAAAAAAGCTTGAACATATCAGGAAGGTTTTTGGAGGCGGCAGAAAGATGCACTGAGGCAGCCAAAGTGAGAGACTACCCTGTTTATCATGACTGCATTGCTCCTTGTATTGCAATTTATAATATGTTTTAGTAAAGATCATTAAGATCCAGCTGGATCTTGTTAAAAAACGCATGAGGCCTAACAGATAGTGGATTTTAACATAACAACATGTCAAAGCATTTGGCGGTCGCTTGTAGCCTAGAATGTAGTTATAATAAACTTAAACATCATCAAATTATATTATACAGTATACTGTATTTTCTGGCTTTACTTTTCTTGTATACTTAATGTGTAGCATTATCACCAAACGTCCAAATGCTGCGTGCAAACGTTACAACAGATTCAGTTATTTCTCTTTAAAGATGATTTTTAAAAATATTAGATTGTAAAATAAGAAAGATCATCTTTAAACCTTCACAGTTAAAAATGTAATCATATAAATGGGCTATTAATTATGCAGCACTTTTCTGCTCTAACTGAGCAGTCAAAGGGCTTTTTACTACAAGTAACATTTATCCATTCACACAATGCTTTATTCTACACCTTTAAGTGGATTTCAACTATCAAACCCTCCAACTGATGCATCAGGTACAATGTGGGGTTCAGCTTCTTGTCCAAGTATGAACCACATGTGGCCTGGAGCAGCCGGGGATCGAACCACCAACCTTCTGGTTAGCTTTTATAAGTAGAATGGGAGGCAGAGCCTTCAGCTATCAGGCCCCTCTCCTGTGGAACCAGCTCCCAGTTTGTCTTCAGGAGACAGACACCCTCTCTACTTTTAAGATCAGGCTTCAAACTTTCC